>JAJDON010000060.1:0-55746 GCA_022036555.1 Microstegium vimineum
TACCCATTTTACGATGATAACAAATTTTTTCCCTTTAAATATGCATCAAATTCCATTTAGCCATTATCAAAAATAAAATAGAAATCCTTGAACTACATATAACTTAAAAACTATTTATTTAAAAAAAAAATTAAAAAACCCAAAAAATTATCTATAATTTTTTTAAAATTACCTATTTTCTATTAAATTAATACACATGCATGCATATGATAATTATATTATCTTGTTTTCAGCAATCAAAAAAATTTTCCTTAATGACTCCCTTGGGGACAATAAAATTTTTTTTTTAAAATTTAATATTAATATTTAAAAAATCCTAGCAGATGTTTTAAATTTTTAAATGAAAAAGAAAAAAATCATTCAACTTTGTTTAAAAAGGGTGGTAAGATGAACTATAAAACCACAACTTGGTGTAGATATGTCAAAAACCGAGTCATTTGAAAGATTCAAAAAGATAATGTCAAATTAAAGAACTTAAATTGCGTATTTAAAGCCTCTAAATATGCTACTAAAAGATTTTTCACTACAAATTTAAAACTTTATTAAAAACACAGTTTTAAATAAAACAAGTCAACACAGAACCCTATGAAAAATTTAAAAATTTAAACTTTAAAATCAATTATTTAAAAGAATATCGAGCTATAAAATATATATTAAAAAAAAAATATTTACAACTATAAATTTTTGTAGATCATAAAAAGCTTTAAAAATTGAGTATAAAGTTTATTTTCATACGACCTCATATGAAAAAAAATTACTTTTTTTAAAAAGAAAAAGGAGAAATTTAAAGGGGCAAAACCATCGCAAAAAAAAACTACTTTGAAAAGAGAAGGGCATTGGGGGTTGTAATTAGAGTTTTTTTCTCGTTGACCATTATGAAATTTGGCAAATTCTTCGTGTCCTTAAAAGTTTGATTTGCACATCTTGTCAGCTGTTTTTCTTTCTTTCACTTTTTTTGTTTTTCCCCCCGTTGGCACCCCTACACGTGAGCCCACCCTGTAAATGACATTTTTGCCCCCCTCTCACGACTTTGGGGGGCTCAAACCGGGCCGAGGCAACGGTGCACTCGGGGCCTTCTTCTCCCCGCGCAGCCCCGCGAGCGGAACAAGGGAGGGACTCGACGACGGCGCGGTCGACCCGGAGTTCCCCGGCCCCCCGCCGCCCCGCCGCAGCCCCCTTTTCCCCCCCTCTCCTTTTTCCCCCTACTCTCGCTTGCACGCGGGGAAGGGGAGCCGCCATCGAACGGATGAGCTCGCTGGCCGCCGGCTGCGGGGGGAGGAGCCGCCACCCGTGGCCGCACGGGGAGGTGCTCGCGGGGGGAAAGTCGCCGCCGCCAGGCAGAGGGGGGAGCAGGTGCCTCGCGCGGGGGGAGGGGTCCCGGGCCGGGGGGGCTCGCGGGCGGGTTGGCGCGGCAAGGGCTCCGCGGCCTTTGGCTCGCCCCCAGGGGCGCGAGGGCGAGGGTGGGACCAGACGGAGCAGGGGCGGACGCGCCCGGGGGTCCCCGCGGGGGGCCCGGGAGCAGGGCCGGCGACGCGCGCGGGGAGGGGCTCCCCCGGCGTGCCGGGGGAGGGGTTTCCCGGCCGCGCGAGGGGATCCGACTGGGGCGAGGGCCGGCGGGGGGGGGGTCGCCGGCAGCCCGCGGGAGGGGCTCTGGCCGGGCGCGGGGAGGTCCGAGCAGGGGGGACGTCGCGGGGGGCGAGGGGCTTCCCGGCCACCCGGGGGAGGGTCTCGCCGCCCACCGACGGGTGGGGGAGGTGGCTCGCCGGTGGAGCGGGGCAGCAGGGGCAGCTCCGGCGCCCACCCAAAAAGCGATCCAGCGGTGGCGTGGCTACCGGCCCGGGGGGGCAGCCCACGGCGGAGGTTTCCCCCGGGGCCTCGGCCTCGCACGCCAGGTCGCGTCGGGCGGGGGCTCCAGTGGCGGAGCGAGCGGTGGTCATGCGGAGATGGAGCGCACTTAAAATGACCCTGGGGGCCCGCCACCGGCTGTTCGGACGAAGGAAAACGTCATCGGTAGCAGCACCGGGCACGGTCTAAAAGGGGCGTGCTCGTCGAGCCCAGGGGAAGGTGCGCCGTGAAGGGGCTAAACCCGGGGCCATTTCCCCGGGCCAGCCCGAAATGTTTCCCTCACCGAGCTCGCACGCGGGCCGGCTGAGGCACAAAAACCCTGGTGCGCGGGGTGGGTACGGTGGGCCTGGAATCAAGGCTCGGGTCCTGGAGTTCATGGACAAGGGCGGCCCTCGACGGCGCGATCCACGCCCCGGGGGAGGACGCGCAGGGGTGGAGGGTCCCGGAGGGCTGCGCGCGGCTGGTGTCCCAGCACACGGCTCACTTCCCCGTTGCACTGCGACTCAACCGCCAACGTTCCCGGGAGGGCGATGGAGGCGCGCGCGCGACTTGGGCACGGCGAGGATGCGGGGCCCATCTGAGGGACGCCGCGCGCTGGCGACGTCGTCGTCGGCTTTCCCGGGGGGCACCGTCGGTATTTTGGCGCCAATAATATAAATCATAGGGCGGTGGTTATTTCCCATTTTCTTGGCATTTATCTATTTGTACCCAAAAATCTAATCACGCAGAATTCGCGAAAAGGGGACGGTTTCGACGAAGGCAGATGTTCACTTGGGCGCCCCTGATAGGGAACTCTCACCAAGCGACGCCCGAGGGGGACGATCGGGGGGAGGAGGGCATTCCATGACACTGCAGCATACGGGAAAACGCGACTCGGGGGGCCTCGGGGGGTGCTCGACGTCCTAGCCGACATGAAGGGGGGTCACCGGGGGCGACCTTCCACGGCGAGTGCGAGCCGGGCCAGTCGGGCGGGAGCGCACGGTGACGGGGGCGCACCCGAGCGCGTCTCTAACGTCTCTCTCAAAGGGCCAGCCGTACAAAAAAAGCTTCGTCATTTTCCCCACAAAAAAATTTGATTTTTTTTTGTTGCCTGCCCATCATTAGAATAGTAACAATAGATCAACTTTCGCTAGTTTTTAAACTCTGATCAGCCGTGACCCTTTAATCACCCGAAAAGAATGAAGGAAAAAACCAAAAACACTTTGCCGTATAGACTAAGGTAGTGACGTCTTTTCGCACAGCCGTTAGCACCGTAAAGAGAAAATTTCAGATGAATGGTTCTAAAGGAAAAAAGAAAAACACGTGGCACAGGGGGTGCGAATCTTTTTCGAGGAAAAGGGGAAATTGACCAACTTTCATAAAGCTAGCGGGAAAAAGCTCTTTTAAATTAATGTGTTATTTTATGATATTAAAGTTGGAGGAATCTTTTAAATTCAACGAGTAATTCAGGGAGCGAATCAGCTTTACGAGTTTACTCTTTCGGGTACGAAGGAAAGGGTACCCTAAACCCTTCAAAAAATTTAAAAAACCTAAACATAACAACTATTTTTAAAGGGCAGGGACCAGCCCCTGCTCAGTAAGGCACGCCACCCGCTCGAGGGCCCCCTCCACCAGCTTGGCGCCCAAAGTCAGGGGCCGGGCCCCCACCCGACGCCGAAGACGGACGGGGGGTCTTTCACAAAAAACGACCCCTCCCCCCCCCTCGATGTCAAGGACACCGGGGGTCGGACGAACGACCCCCCGTCCCTACCTCACGATAAATGACGGAAACCGGGGGGCGAGCAAAACACCCCCCGGCTCCTACCTCGATGATAAATGAGGCCCGAGGGGGCGAGCGAACGACCCCCCGGCTCCTACCTCGACGATAAATGACGGCTGAGGGGGCCAGCGAAACCCCCCCGGCCCCCACCCGACGAACGAAGGACGACGGGGGCAACGAACGACCCCCCGCCTCTACCTCGACCTCTTGACCCCGTCTCTGTCCACCCACTCACAGGGCGACGGCCCAGGGTCGAACGGACGACCCCCGGACGGAGGCTCGATTAACCCAATGCCCCCGGCAGGGTTAAAGTGAAACCCCTAACACATGGCGCCCGCGTCCGCTGTCAAATCCGCCAACTCCCCGTCAAGCCCCCAATTCCTTTAAATTGGCCGCCACTGTCCCCATTTTAAACGCGGTCGGACCCAGCATACCCCTCGGAAAGTGAAGTGCGGCCCTCGACGACGACTTCGGGAATGCGACAGACCCCACGGGGGGCTCGACCCCCCCCCCCCTCGACCGGGGGGCTCGACCCCTTTTCCAACAACTCCACTAGGGGGGCCGCCCCTCCCCCCGTCCCGCTTCAGCCGGGTTTCGTCCCCGTCTGCGACGCTGTGGCGACGACTTCTACAGCCCCACGCCCGGGACGCCGAAGGACGGGAAGGCCATCCGCCACAGTGCTCAACTCTCTCCGCCAACACTGTCCCTAAACACGCTCCCCATACTGCCACAGTAGGACCCTGTACCCTGGGGACCCCCCCCTTGGTCTAAAAAAAGGGGACGCCAGTGAATAAAGGGGGGGATTTTGGGACCGGAAACCCCTCCACAACAGATTTTTCGGCTCTGATCTCCCGCAACACACCCCGCCACTCGATCGCCCCCTCGGGGGGCAAACCAGCACCTGGGGCCCCCCTAGCCTTGGGGCGCAGTCACTCTGAGCAACCCCGGTGTAACATAGTTTGTACCCCCCCCCCTGTACAGCACGCTTTGGGTCAGATAATACAGGTCATCCCCCCCGTGGACTGGGGCCTTCTTTGTCCGAACCAGGATAAACCTTGTGTCCATCTTCATCACGTCGAGAGAGGGAGCCCGCGATATACAAATTACTCGTTGGTGGACTTGCCCCCCCCGGGTCATACACCGACAGTTGGCGCGCCAGATAGGGGGAAGCGTGTCGATAAAACTCCGAACTACTTCTCAGATGGACTCCCCCATCCACTTTTCCTTTCACCGCCGTGTCGGGTTGGGTAGTCTAGGGTTCGTCCCCCGGGCCAGGGTCATTTCTTTTTTTTTTTCCCCTTTTCGCTCGTGGCCTGACCCAGCAGCACCGGTACGGGGGGGCCCAGAAAGGGGTCAGGCGACGACCCCTCCGCTTCCCGCCTCTGGCCTCGTAGAGGAGGCGTGGGGGCTCCGACCGCTCGCGGTGCAGATTCCAGGTGCCGGATGCCTTTTCCCCCGGGCCCCCCAGCTAGCAACGCCCCTCCCCGGGGAACCCGTCTACCCATGCTTTGGGCCGGGGGCAGGCCCCCCTCCGAAGGGGATTTTGGGCTCTCCACGCCGCGCCCCCCAGGGCCCCGTGCCTCTCTGACACACTCGATCCCATCACCCCCGCGTGCCCTTTCCCGCACGGGCACCACAACATGCGGGGCCTCATCCGCCCCGCAGGATTGCAGTACAGACACGGGGGGGTCCCAGGGACTCCGCCGCGTGCGGGGCCCTTTCCCCGTCACCACTCTTCACCGGGCGAGCCAGACTACCCCGACATGGGGCACTTTGCGGCGGCGCCTGGCGGAGGAGCGCAGGGGGTCCTTCCCCCTTCTACCACCCACCCCGACTCGGACTCCCCCGACGAGATTTACACTCCCCCGGGGGAGTGTTTCCCCCTCGACGAACAAGCCACCCGCAGGACGACGCGACGACACCCCGCCCCCACCAAAAGGGGGAGGGGCCAACGCTACCCCCGCCGAGATCCCAAACCCCCCCCAACCCTGAAGAGCCGATCCCCCCCCAAGCCAAAATTGCGCAGCCCGAGGTTCTCAGAAAGTCGGGAGGAGCGCCTGCGTCTTCAGCAGCTCGACCCACGCCCTCGAGCGGATCGAGGGCGTCCTCGGGTGGAGGAGTCACGAGCGGGCCTAGGAATCCACCGCAGATCGCGGGGGGGGGCCGCAAACCCCCGAGTCTAAAACCCGCCAGCCAGAATTCGTAGGGGCCGGAGCCTCCGCGACATCCGGCGCATCCCCCCCCGGGAAAGGGCATATTAGGGACGAAATCCAGGGGCTTCCCCAAACTGCGGCCGTCAGCAGGCGGAGAGCTCACCTTGAGGCGTCGAGGGGCTGCCTCTGAGCGACAAGCAGTGCCCCCCCCCCCCCCAAAAAATCGAGAGGTGTCCCCCCACCAAACAAGGCGCCCCGGGCCATCGAGCGCGCCCGGGTTTCAGGAACGCCTCGTCGACACAAACCCCCTCGGGTGAACAAATCAACGCGGTACGGCACCCCGAGGCCGGGGCTACAGCGCTCCCGGGGGGGGCGCTACGACAGGACGAAGACCGATGTCGGTCTCTGGAGCCGCCGGGGCCCCGAGTCTTGGGTAGAACCATCCGGGGGCCCCCTGCCTTCTGTTTCCGTCCACCCACCGCCTGGTCAAGTACAACGGCGAAACCAAGCCGATTTTGGGTTGCCGACTTCACCTAGCAGCAGCGGGTGGGGCCGACAAGACCACGTACATTCGGGCAACTCCCACATTCCTCTCCGACACCGCTCGTAGATGGCTCAAGGACTCCCCCCGGGGACTTGACCAAAGACTGGGCCCAACCGGTCGGGATTTTCGAGGGCAACTTAAAGGGACCTACGAGCTCAAGGAAAACCCCTGGGCCCTTCGACTGCAAGCAGAAGCCAAGGGAGACCCTCCGCGCCTTCACCCGCCGATTTTGAGGCACGCACCGCACGACCCCATCTCAGCCCACGGGGTCATTACGGCTTTCATCCCGGGAAACGCCCTAAAGGAGTTGGTGGGGGAGCTGGGGCGAAACACCCCCAAACCCGCCAACAAGCTCAGGACATCACGCCAACTAACAGGGGCGAAGGGGCCGTTGGCGCGTTTTTTTCCAAAACCCCCGGGGAAAGGGGGAAAGGCAAGGTGGAGGGCCCCGGGAGGCTCGGACGAGGCCCAAGAAAACAAGGGGCCCAAAAGGGAAACAACGAGGGCAACGGCGGCAAAAAAAAGGAAGAAGAAGAACCAACCGGGCTGACGAAAACTCGAGCCAAGTCGGCCCCGACGACGAGCCCGACCCCTTGTCGCTGCGACAACAAGAAGAACCTCGAGGGCCCCCTCCCGACGGGGGCGCTTCGATAAGTGCTAAGGCCTTGCCCCTATCATATGGGGGGGCCCCCCCCCGCCTCGAGGATGTCGCATCCCAAACACTTCGTCCCTCCTGGTTTCAGGAGAGATACGGCAAAAAAGACCCCCCTGTGACCCCACAAAAAAAAAGGGGCTTCCCAGAAGTCCAGACTGCTACTGACTACGGGGGCCCCTCGCTAGCCTCACCAGGGCGCCAGCGCAAGTGAGCGTCGAGAATTTTTTTTTCCTTCGACCCCAAAAGGTCGTGGTACCTCGACGGGTCCCATACGCCGATCACCTTCGATCAGGATGACCACCCCGAGCAATCCCAACGCAGGGGCTTACCCCCGTCGTCGACCCATATCCTCAACACCCCCGCCTCACCAAGGTACTCATGGATGGGGGAGCACCTCACATCTCTACGCCGAGACCCTCGACCTCCGGGGGATCCCGAGGACCAGGTCCTGCCCAGCGCGGGGGGGTTCCACGGGATCGCCCGGGGGGAAGAAGGCGCCCCCGATGGGCCGCATCAAGCTACCGGTCTTTTCGCACCCCTCGAACTTCCAAAAGGGAAAAGCTGACCTTCGGGGTGGTTCGTTCCGGGGGCCCCTACCCCCATCATGGGTAGACGGGGATACCCCAAATTCAGGGCCCGGCCCCCGAACTACACCACCTCAAGCTAAAAGATGCCGGGGCCCTCGGGGTTACACCGTCGACACCTCCTACGAGCACGCAATGACCGAGTCAGTGCGGGGAGAAAGCCAAGGCCCGAAAGGATTGGGCAATCCTCGCGGCCCCACGACTTGCCCGGAGAGACCCCCCGCCCCCAAGCGACATGCGGCAACTTAAAGCCGGGGGAAGACACCAAGACCGTCCGCTCGACCCCCGGCCCCCGATGGAAGGTGCTGACGACAGCGCCCCCCTCGACCCAAATGGGAAGCAGTGCTCGTCGCTTCCTCCTCGAATCCCGAGTGTTCGCATGGAGTCCCTGGGATATCCGGGACATTCCGGGGGAGCGCCGAGCCTCCTTGGACATCCAGCCGGGCCAAACGGTGAACAACGCTTGCGCCGTTCGACGAGGAGAACGCGGGACATCGGGGAGGAGGCGAAAATTTTTGAAGACCGGTTTCTCAAAAGTGCTCACCCCGGGGTTAGCTATCCCATGCTTGTAAAAAAAAAGAAGGGGAAGGATGGAGTGTGAAATACATATTTGAATAAACATGTCCAAATTCCTTTTCCTTTACCACTTTATCAAATAGTGGATTCCACTTCGGATGTAAAACCCTTTCTTCCTTGAGGGGTATTCTGGCTACCACCAAAAAAGATGAAGGAACCCGATCAGTTTTGGCTTCCTTCATCCCCTTTGGCATTTTTTGTTTTACCTCACCATCCCCTTCGGCTTGCGAAACGCGGGGCCACCTACCAGCGATGCATGCTCCACTTTTCCGGAAACCATGGGGCCGAGGGTCGGGGCCTATGCGATGACATCGGGGTCAAGTCCAAATAGCGGAAAACCTGGTGGGAAAAAAGACCTCGAGATAGCTTTTGGGGGTGCCTCGGGGTAATCGCAAAAAAAACTGAAACCCTTTGGAAGTGTGTTTCGGGGTCCCTCGAGGCATGCCTTAGGGTAATAGTTTCCCACGCGGATCGAGGCCCAAAACCCGAAAAGGTAACCGCCACCCACGAGGATGGGCCCGATCAACGACCTAAAGAGCGTGCAAAGGGCCCGGGGTGCCTCGCCGCCCCAGCGTTCGCTCGAGGCTGGGGAAAAAGGGCCCACCCCTTTTTACCGCCTCCTGAAAAGACGGAACACTTCGCGTGGACCGCCGAACCCAAGGAATCGCTCTCGAGAATAAAGGGCCCTTTGCTCACCTCGCCCCCGTCTTGGTCCCCCAAGCCCGGCCAAACCCCCTCTTGCTCTTTTCCCGCAAGCAACTACCCAGGTATCACGCGGTCATAGATCGAGGGGGGAGGGGGAAGACACGCCCTCCGGTTAAAGGGGGCCTGCACTTCGTGACGAGGCCCCCTTTCCGAGACCAAGACGGGGGTCCCCCACATCTAAAAGCGCTGTACGGATCGCCCTCCTGGGCGTAACTCAAACACTATTTCTTGGGCCCCCGGGTTACTGTGGTCTCCTCTTTCCCCCTCGGAGAGATAACCCAGAACCGGGGGGGCGTCTGGAAGGATCCCCAAGGGGTCGGCCCGAGTCAGGGGGGAACCTCTCCTACCCCCCTCGGAAGGGCCTCAGTTCGGGTTACGGCAGACTTCGTTGTAGAATGGACCGACCCCCAACTACCCCCACGTGGTTCACAAGGGCAAGGGGCCTGTATTTCGACGGATCTTTGATGAAGAGGGGGGCAGGGTCGGATTGGTTTTCATATCACCCTCAGGGGTTCACATGCCTACGTCATCCGGCTCCACTTCCCCCCTCCAACAACGTCGCCGAGTACGAGGCCCTCGTCAGGGCCTCCCATCGCCGTCGAGCTGGGGGGTTCGACGCCTCGACGTCAGGGGACTCTCATTTGGTGATCGACCAATGATGAAAGATTAAGCTGCCACGACCCCAAGATGGAAGCCTACTGCAAGGGGCCCAAAAACTTGAGGACAATTCTCCCGGCCCTCGAGCTCACCACTTCCCCGTCGTAAAAAACAAAGCGCCGCGAGCGGGCCAAAATCGCGTCACTCGAGCACGACCCCTCCCAATCTTCTCGAGGGATTTTCACAAGCCTCCGCGACCTGGACTCGGGGGCTCCCCCCTCGGCAAGGGGTCGATCCACCCCCCCCGCCCGTCCCCCCTCGAGCGGGGGAGAGGTCATGGAATGCGGGGCTGTCGCAGCCCCAAACCCCTCCGAGGGATTGGCGCGCACCCTCCTCGATCCCTGACACGGGCAACTCCCGAAACCGCAGGGAAGCCCGTGTTTCTCGACCCCAAAACCTTTTGACGGGGGGGGGCCCGGAGCTATATGACGAAACCCCGTGGGTGTACTTCAACGCTGCCTCACCCCGAGAGGGAGGGCATTTTTTTTTGAAAGATCCCTCAGGGGGTTGTGGCCACCACCGGCGCTAAGAACGCTGGTAGGAAGTGTTTCGACGGGTTCTACGGCCCCGGCCGGGCAAAGACGCCACAAACTCGTTGAAAATTTTCCCCAAGGGATGCCAAACTATGCCCGGGAGCCCACCCCACCCCCCAAGCTCTTAGTGAACCCCTAGCATGGTTTGCAGTATGGGGGCTCGACAGGTCGGCCCCCTAAAAGAACCAAGGTGGCCATACTCACCTCCTTGGCTACAACAAGTTCTCGAAGGGGTCGAGGCTCACCCATCGCCAACATCCAGTCTCACAAGCCCGGGTATTTTCACCCACATCATCCCCGCTTCGGGGTCCCCAACGTCATCTCACCGATAACGGCATCAGTTCACGGCCAAAATTCCCCGACTTTTGGGGCCATCCCACACAGGGTTTAAATTGGGCCAAAGTTGCCCCCCCCTCGAAATAACGGTCAGGTCAAAGGGGCCAATGGGTTTGGGTTTTTCAGGGCTGAAGCCAAAGGATCTTTGATTTGGTTGAACAGGCATGGCAGGAGATGGGTCATAGCTGCCCCGCTGTGCTATGGAGTCTCCGAAAGACACCCAATCGAAAACCAGGTTTTCTCCGTTCTCTTTATCTATGGGGCCCAGGCCGCCTCCCCCACCGACCTCGATATGGGTCCCTCGACTGAAAGCCTATAGCGAGCAAGCCAACACGGGAGCCCGGAGGACTCCCCCCAGCTCGAGGAACCCGTGACATGGCCCTCTTCAAGTCGGCACAGTACCAAAAGACCCGGGTGCACCACAAAAAAAACGTGCGCAAAAAGGGGCCTCAACTCGGCGACCTCGTCTGCCCGTCGACAAAGCAAAAAAGGGGGGTCACAAATTGACGCCCCCGTGGGGGGGACCCTTTTATCGTGGCAAAAGTGCTAAGCCGGCACTTACAAGTGAAGAACGAAAGGGCAAGTCTTCACCAACGGGGAAAAACGAACAGCTACGTCGCTTTTTTCCCCAAGGCCCGAGGGCCTTTTACATTTTTTTCATTTTTTGTACAAAATCCTTGAATGAATAAAATGTTCCGGAAAAACATTTCACATTCGTTCGTACTCAAAGTAGCCTCGACTTTGCCCCGGCAAAAGTCGAGCTCCCCTCGGGGGGAAGGGGGGGGGGCCCCCCTCCCAAAATCCCCGAAAAACCCAAACGTTTTTCGAAACCCGACCTCCCTCTCGACCTTTTCCTCGAACGCTTTATAAATAAAATAAACGCCTCGAACTCCCTTTAAGGTCAGGGTTCGTGACCAGGGACTCACCTACGCCCCCGGGGTTTGGTTCCCCGCTCGCCACCCCCCCCTTTCCCGGGGTACGACGTGCGTCGAACACTTAGTTTTACAAGGAGACCAGGCAAAGAAAAGCAGAGAGTGCTCGAGAAGTAGAAATAACGGAACCACCCCTTCCCCCACAAGGACCCGACTTTCCTCACAAAGTCGAGCCTCCCTCGGGGGACAGGGGGGCACCCCCCTCCTAATCCCCGAAAAACCGAACGTTTTTTTAAACTCGGGTTTCCCTCCGTTCTTTTTCCCCAGTACGCTTTGTGACTAAGTAAAAACCCTCGAAATCCTAAGGGGCGGGGGTTCGTCGAGCCAGGGGCTCACCACGGCCCCCGGGCTATGCTACCCCGCTCCTTTCCCCCTTTCCCGGGGTGCGAGCGTGCGTCGAACACTTTAAATCCGAAACGTCGCTTTGGTAAAGAAAGTAGGGGGAGCTCGAAAACAAAATTAAAATATGTGCATCTCGATCAAATGCATTAAACAAGAAGCCCTCGGGGGGCTCGGCATTTTATCGTACAAAAACCAAAATATTTCGGGCCTTCCTTCCCGATATGGTCGTAGGGCCCGGGACTACTCATCGAGGGGGGCGCCGTCCTCAAAAGCAACCAGGAAATTGGGGACACCCGTTGGCCACATCGAAGGGGAAAAAAACTGCAAAAACTCACGCACCTTCCGAGGGCTACTCGGGGCCCCTCCGTCCGCCAGGGGGTCACCCGGGGTCGAAGAGCTTTGCCACCCCCGCCCCGGGCACCTCCGCGAATCCATCAACTCCTGGCACCTCGCGTCGTTCTTTCGTCGGTCAGCCTCGGGGCGGGGCAAACCCGCGACAACGAGGGTTGAGGTCCCCTTGTAGACCGGTTGACGACCACGAGGGCCCCCCTTCAGCCCACATGCGGGGGGCCGGCGTGCTCCGTCACCTCCGCTCAGGAGTAACGGAGAGCGGGGGGTTTTCCCCCCAGCGCCCCCCCCCCCTCCGGCTTGCCGAGAGGTCATCGCAGAAGGGTTGATGATCCGCGAGCCCCGCGTTGAGGTTTTGCCTCAGTCCCGAGGGGGCCCTGGAGATTGTTCGGTCCGTGGGCGCGAGCCCTTTTCCCGCGAGCTCTGCCAAAACAAACACACAACACAGTCAAAACCCAAAGAACAGAAAAGGGTCGAGCAGGGCAGATTTTGCAACACCCCCGAAAACCTCCCCTTTGGGGAGCGCGTCCCGGGTGGGGTAGGCCCGCTCGGTTCCTTGAGCGGCGGCGGACGTCGACAAGGGCGAGGCCTGATCGCGACCTTGGCCCGAGGCCCTCATGGTTTTTTGCCTGCGTCACGAGGGGCCCCCTTCTGGTTCATCGCCACCAAACCCCCGGGAGGTCGCGCGGGTCCGAGCCTTCTCCTCCGAGGCGCCATCGTGTCACGCTCGGGGAGACGGGTCGGGGCTCCCCCCGGGGCCCCCCATGCCCTCCGTCGCCTGGGCCCAGCTCCTCCTTTCCGCCGGCGGGCCCCTCCTCGGCCTTCCCTTGGCTTTGAGGGCAGCGTCCCATTTCCCCCCGACCATGACGGGCGACTGAAGGGGGATGTCGAGCCTCGTCGCGCCGTCTGCAAGGCCGCCCAGTTCCTTTGCATGGGCCCCGAAGCCGGCCCTCGCTGGGGGACCTTCGATTTGGCACCCCCCGGCGGGGTGCCGCCTCAGCCCTCGCGCGGGCACCCATCCTCCGCCCTATCCCCGCGAGGCGCGAAGGGGCGGGAGTTCTCCTGCACCCGGAGGTGTACTGGACTTCTTGAAACCCCCACCCGCACGCCTACGAGGGTAAAAGGGGAAGACCCACAAACAACAATCAGACAAACCAAGTACAAATTTAAGGGGGAGGAAACCCACCCCCCATCCCCTGGCGATGCCATGGGGGCGACCTCCGCGGCCGGCGACCGAGTTCTCAAACCAGGCCCATACTCCTCGACGGCTCCCATCGTCGGAGCTCGGCCTGTCGTCGGCGGAGGGAAAAGCCGCCAGGGGCTTTAGGGTCCCCCGCTCGAGAACCCCTGGTGCACGACGGGGGGACCCCCCCCGCCCCTCGACCCCTCTCGCCAAGAGAGAGGGGGGGAACCCTCCCCGTCCCTTCCCGTCCAGGGGCCACCCCCCAGGACTCGACGGCCCCCCCGAGCCACGCCACCCCAAGGGAAACCCCACCAGTAGAAGGACCTGCGCGGTGAAAGACCGAAAAATTTGACCCACAAGCAAACCCCTGCATCTCGAGTAAGTCCCAAGTATGGGGTTTACCCCAAGACAACGGCCCCCCCCCCGGGGGAGGCCGAGCCCCCTCCGGTCCGCCCGGGGACCGCGACGGTGGCGTCTCCCCGAGCCCCCCCCAGCCGGCCCCCATCTCGTCCCCTTCGTCGGGGTGGGCTCCATCAGCATCCCGTCCCCGCCCAGCGCGGGTTTTGCCCGGGGCCGCTCACCGGACCCCCCCCCCTCGGCTCCCGGCTCGCCGAAAGGGCCCCCGGGCGGGCGGCAGTCGTGCCCGCGCCTCCAGCCGGGGTCGAGCCTCCAGCGAGCTAGGCCCTCGGGCCCCGCCCCGGGGTGGTGAGCCGGAGCCTCCCCCTCGTTCACGGGGGCCTGGGACCGACCACCTCCACCTCCTTGGACGCAACCGCCTCGACGAAAACCCGGCCCCCCGGGGCGACGGGCGCGACCCTTCCCACGGCCCCGCAGCGCCCCCCGACCGTCGCTTCGGCCCCCCGCTGCCTCGGTGGGCCCCCGCGGCGGGGTGGATGGGGTCGTCCCTCTGCCGTGGGGGGGGAGCCCAAAGGGACCCTGCGCCATCCCCCGCACATTGCCTCCCCCGGGGCCCTTTGGGTGCCCCTTTCTGCCTCGGGTAGTGTCGAAGGGGGGGGAGCAGCGGGACCCCGGGCCTCGCGGCTGCCCCGACGGCACCCCCACCCCAATTTCTTGGCGGGGGGGAAGGACCGTCTCCCGCGGGGGCTTCGATCTGAGAAAGAAAACCCGTGCGCGACGAGAGCCAGGTCTTATCAAAAAAGAGAAAAATACAACAACCCCCTCGATTGGGGACTTACCCCCCCGGGACCCGGGGGTTTCTGCCCGACACCGCGGCTGGTCGAAACCTTTAAAACCACGCCCCGGGGGGGGGGTCAGGGGCCTCGCACCGTCTCCTGGGGAGGGGGCCCACGGCGCCAAACCCTCGTCCTTTGCGGTCTCCCCTTGCCCGACGGGCCCACGCCCCGGCCCCTCGACCGGCAGGCGCCCCAGGGCTCGCCGATCGACCCCTCGATGGGGGATCGCGATGACTGCCCCGGTCTGCCGCGGCACTTTTTCCCGAGAAGCCACGAGGCGTCCCCCCTGGCTCAGCTTGACGGTAGGGGCCGACCTTGAGGCGACCCCTCCCCTCCTCCGGTTCCGACGGTCGCCTGTCAGGGGCCCCCCTGTTCCCCCCGCTCTAGTTCCCTCCCCGCTCCTCCTCCTCGCCTCCTCTTCCCCGGGGGGATAATCCCCAGGGAGGCCCCTCCCCCCCTGTCGGGGCCGGCGCTGATCCCTCGCCTCTTTCTCCCGGGCCCTTTAGCCGTGGCCCCTTGGCTTTTTCCTTGTCCGCCTTTTCCCTTTTCCGTTGGGGGCGCCTCGCCTCTTCGCGGCCTGGCCTCCTTTACGCGGGGGCGAGGGCCGGGAAAAATGTTCCCCTGCAAATGCGAGGGGAGTCAGAACGCAGGCAAAAGAGACAGAAAAGGGGAAACGAGGGCTCTAACCCAAAAGGGGGAAAGGCCTTTCCAAAACTCGAAGAAGCCCCCGTCCGGTTTCAGGGATCTTCGCCGTTCTTGACGGGGAATGAGCCCGCGAAGAAGCAACGGACGCGGCGGACCACCCCATCCGGGGCCAGTTCGTCTTTGGCGAGGCGAAAAGCCCCAGAGGGCACCCCCGGGGCCCATCTCGTCGATTTCGGAGGGGGCGAGCCCTCAGTGGCACACCCCCGCTATGGAACGCCGCGCGGCATCTCCCCCCCGTGAGTCCCTCCTTTTCAGACGCCTGAGCGCGTCCAGCAGGTTGTCGATGCGGTAGCTTGCTCTCGGGGGGCCGTACCCCCAGGGTTTGGCTGCGCGTCAATCGTTCCTCGGTACGCCGGGAAAAGGGTCGTCATCGTTTCCCCAGGTAGAACCACCCGGAAAGCCATCCGGAGTGGGTGCGCAGCTTCCCTGGGGTCCAGCACTGTCCCCTTTTACGGAGATGGCAGCCACCCGGGCCCCGACCATCCTCGGGTAAACCCTTTTTTGACCGATGCATGGAAGATGCTGCCTTGAAGAGGTGGAGCCCCAATTCCCATGGGGTTCCATCCCGAGATAGCCTTTGCACAGCGGGGAAAACCGCTGCCCACAGACGCCCTTGGGGGGGAGGGGTTGGGGTCCACGCCCCTAGTGGGGAAGTGCGCGCAGAAAGCGCGGGGGGGGCCTATCCCCCCGGGGGAAGATCTCAAGCCAATACGTACCCCCCGGGGGGTTGGGTCGCATGGCCGGCGACGGACACCCCTCAGTCGCTCCGCCGAGGTGACGGCCCGGGGGGGCGCTCTCCCCCCAAGACCCCTCAGGGGCGAGGGGGGTCACCCGGGGCCGGGCCATCATCGGGGCCCCGGGCTAAACTTTGGTCATGGGATCGAGGGTGAAGGGCGCTCGGGCTAGGGGGCAGGGACGTTCCCTACTCCCTTCTCTTTCTCCCCCTCTCCTTGGGCGCAAGTTTCCCGGGCCCCGGGGGCCTAAGGCAATGGCGGGGGAAAGGCAGGGGGGGACGAAGGCAAGGAGGCAAGGAAGGCAAATTTTTGGAAAGAACACCCGCCCCTCACCTTCGCTACTTATACGCGGGAGGGCCCAAAGGACAATTTGGCGAAACAGGCAAGAAACTTTTCTTTTTAATGCCCTGTACCCCTTTCGTATTCCCCCCGGAAAGGCGTTCCGTCCCATCGTCGGGGTCCGCGCCGCCTCCGCCCTGCAACCGCCCCTGTTGCCCGAAAGGACCCGTAAAAAGGCGCCGGCCGGGAAACTTTTCTTCGGGTAAGGGGAACTTGAGGCAGCGAGAGCTGGCCCTCGAAAAGGGGTTTGACAGCACCCCCGAGACCCGAGGGGAAAATGACCTCGGGTTTGGGTTCGGGCCCCCCTAAAATCTTTAGGGGACAAAGGGCCGGCTCACGAACGGGCTCGATAGCCCCCCTCATACCCGAGGTCGGAAACAGACCCGGGGCGTCGACTCCGGTCCACTCCCCAGCCTCGAAGGGACAAAGGCTGCCCCTTCGTGGGGGTTTGACAGCCTTTCCCCGAGCGCTCCAGCCCAAGGGGCAAAGAACACAGGTATGTCCCCAAGTTCAATATAATTACCCTTCTTTTCCCCCCAGCATTCCCCCAAAGGGAGGACTCCCCTCCTGAGGATAGCGTCGGGTGACGAACCACCCAAATCTGAGGGAGCAAAGGCGGCCCCAAAATAGGGGGCGACAGCCCCCCCTCGGACCTAGGAGGAAGGACCCATGGAACGGGGCCCGGCCACCCCAAATCTTGAGGGGCGAAGGCTGGGTCCAAAAGAACAGTTCACGCCGCCCCCGAGTACCGAGCAGGGATGCCCCGGGGGCAGGCGTGCCCCTAGCTCAGAACGAACTCTCGAGGGTCTCTGGGACTATCCGAGGCATAACCAAGGAATACCCCAAGGATCCCCCGTGGGAGGCATCGAGCCACCACTCCTATCGAATGGGGTTTGGGACCTTGGTAATCCCCAAAATGGTCATGCTTAGTAAGCCTCGGTTTTTCTTTAAAAAGAGAACGCCTCCGGGGCCCCAGTCACCCTACGAAGGGGGGACCTTTCTCACTTGGTTTTTTACCCGAGGGGACCATTTCTAATGATCAGCCCGGAAAACTCACCGAGGACTTCGGGCTCGCCTAAAGAGGGTAAAACGATGCTCTTTACCCCCTAAACCGAACGCAAGATCCGTGGGAAGGACGCTTGAGGGAGTGAAGGCCTAGCTTTTGAGGGGTCGAGGGGGCCCACTACCCCGGCAACCCCGACAAAGAGGGTCGAAAAACTCGTGACCTGGAGAAAAGTCGACCTCTCGGGCGGGGGCCTCTACTCCCTTGTGCTCGAGGGGGCAAGGTGGGCCCCCGGGAGGGTTCGACAGCCGCCCTCGAAGACTTCTCTTTTTAGGGAAAGGAAAAGGAATCGACCCCTCGAAGGGCCAGCCTCATTCCTTAAAAAAACCCCTCGATACGCTATTTTAAACCCCCAGAGGAGTTCTTAATCACTCCCCTTGGGCCTCAGGGGGACCCCCGCGGGGTGCCTCCGCGCCCCCACGGGAATCGAATCTCTCCTAACCCGCAGGGGCCAAGACAAAACCTCCAGGGAATCCTTATCCCCCCGAGAAAACGGTTTCATAGCCCCAAGAGTTCTAAATCGCTCCTCTGGGCCTCGGGGGCTACTGTCGGGTTTCGAAGGGAAGGGGGACCCTAAACCCTTCGATAAAATTTAAAGCAAACATAGCAATATTTTTTTAAAGGGAGGACCAAACCCCTGCCAATAAGGCACGGCCATCGCTCGAGGCCCCCCCCACACCCGCTGGGGACAATCACGGGTACCCACCTCGACGCCCCAAAGACGGGGAGGGAACGTTGAACGACCCCCCGGGCCCCCACCTCGACGTCAGAGACGGGGCCGAGGTCGGACGAAAAGACCCCCCTCTCCTACCTCGATATAAAGGGCGGACCGAGGGGCGAGGAAACGACCCCCCCGGGTCCCACCCGACGATAAATGACGGACCGAGGGGGCGAGCGAAAGACCCCCCCGGGTCCCACCCACGATAAATGACGGACTAGGGGGGGGAGCGAACACCCCCCGGCCCCCCCCTCGACGAACGAAGGACGGGCGAGGGGCGAACGAACGACCCCCACCTCACCTCGCCCCTCCACCCCGCTCTGCTCCCACCCTACCTCGACTGACCGGGCCAGGGGCGAACGAAACGCCCCCGAGAGAGGCTTTTATTAACCCAACTGCTCCCGGCATGGGTTTTTAAAATAAACCACCTAATGACAGGGGGCCCGGTCCCCTGTCAAATCCGCCCAAATCCCCATCAAGTCCCCTTCCCGTCAACGTGCCGCCATGTCGCCACACGGGGAGTACGGACTCCAGCATTTCCCCCCGGGGAAATGAACAGTGCGGCCCTCGACACGAATTCGGGAATGCGACGAGCCACGCGGGGTCACCCCCCCCTCTCGACCGGGGGGGGTCGACCCCCTTTCTCCAAAAACTCCATTGGGGGCCGTCCCCTCCGCCCCGTCCCGCTTCGCCGTGTGATTCGGCCCCCTCTGCGGACGCTGTGCCGCGGCGACTTTTACTGCCACCACGACCGGGGACGCCAGAAGGACGGGGAAGGGCCCTCCGCCACAGTGCCAACGTCTTTCCCCCCAACACTGTGTCTCGACACGCTACCCATACGCCACATTAGGACCATGTAAACCCCGGGGCCCCCCCTTGGTCTATAAAAGGGACGCCGAGGGGAGAATAAAAAAGGGGGGATTTTCGGATCCCGGGAACCTCCGACATCAAATTTTGACTTGATCCCACCATACCACCCCGTCACTCGATCGACCCCTTTGGGTGGCAAAACCCGCAGCCTAGGGCAAACACTGCAGCCTTAGGCCGCAGCTATTGAGCAACCCTGGTAACACAGCTTGTACCCCCCCGTACGAGCACGCTTTTGGGGGCGAGATAAAACAAGTCATCCCCTCGCTGGACGTAGAGCCTTCTTTTTCCCGAACCCGGGTAAACCTTTTTCCATCTTTCATCACTCTGAAGAGGGAGCACGCGTATACAAATTTACTCATTGGGAAAATTGACCCCCGGGTCATAACACCGACAACTCTAATACATTTGAGAGTGAAGAAGAGGAGTTTGGTTTTAAATTCGATGACAAAAACCCTTACTCCTTTTAATAGAAACGGGAAAAAACAACTTTTCGTCTCTTTTTTCTCCCCCAAAAATTAGCCCGAGGGGTCGGACTGTGCCTAGTAGATGGCCTTGGGGGGCTGTTGTCGAAACCCTTCTTTCAGGCCTTCGTGGGCCGCACAGCCACAACGCGAGATAGGGTCCATACGCCATGAGGCTGTTTTCTACGGATGGGCGACAGGGGCCCCCAAACCCATGGGTACTTTGGCCGCTCTAAAGGGAGCTGCGTCGCTACAAGCCTTCGGAGAGATGGGCCTTTTTTCCCCGGGTTTACATGCTTGTGATTCTCGGGTAAAGGTTTTCGGTCAAAAAAACGCGAGCTCTATTTAACATTTTAGCTCACTGCTTTTTTTGTCTCGGGGGTGCAAACAATCTCAATTTGATGGCGTATGTTTGGGGGATTTTCTCGTTTCACGGGGGACGACGTAATCTGTTTTTAATGTTCCTAAACGCCAACTTTAAAGACACTCGATCACAGGACTAGGAACTTTCAAAAACTTGCAAAACCGCAAGTAGGATTATTTCCTTTGTCTGTAACTGATATGGCTCATCCGCTCGAGAGAAATCGTCGGCAGTGGCACATTATATGTTATTTTTATTTACACCCTGCCAGTTTTTTTTACTCACTCCAGGGACCTTTTTTTCTGGGCCTACAAACGCTGCTTCCCCTTTTTTTCCCCTCCACAATACGAAATCAGCTACGTTGCCAAAGCCAAGCCACTGGTTTAACAGTGACAAAGGCCGGCCCCCTCTGGGAAACCTTTTCTCGAGCAACTGTGGGTACAACAGCGACAGGTAATACGTGCACAATGTTTGTAGAAAAAAAATATATAAAAACAACTCCCCCCCCCCAAACCCGTAACCTGAACATGCACCAGCACTTCAGAAAATGCACCCATCCGTTTTTGGCACCTAGATACACTGACAAAGCGAAAGAAGAGAGCGAGTTTATCTTCAGAGCTGGGAAAGATAGATACACATGACCGTGTCTTCTTGGGGATGGGCGCTCTGCGTTTGGGGTTTGTGCCTTATGGGATGGATTTCTATTTTTCATGAATTTAAAATTGGCAGAGACTGCCGTTCAGTGGGTACATTATGGGCGTCTTCCCCGCAAAACTCTGTGCTTTTGTAATTTTTTTTCGTTCAAATACATTTTCTCTCCTGGCACTTTTTTCTTGACCTACCGACAGACATTTAGTATTTTGATGCATGGGCTGATTGGTATGGGGTAGTTTTGCCACCAGATAAGGGCTCTGTTGGTTCCAAATAAATCCCCTTTTTTTTATAAGTCCAAAAGTAAAAAATGACTTATTTTGTCAAACATCCCAACTTTTAAGTCAAGTGCTCCTCCCAACTTAAAACTTATAAGTCCCCTTTTTTTTTCACATGAGACCAAACATTTTTGCTTAAGGACCACACTCCCCCCCCTACCTGCTGACTTAAAAGCATTGGAAACCAAACAGAAATGACTTAAAAAATCACTTTTTACTTAGGCCTTTTTTGATTCCCATAAGTATCACTGACTTAAAGTCAAGTGATTAAAAAACTATGACTTATAAGTATTTTGTTTGGTTTTCCAGTGACTTAAACCGGGTAGGTGGGGATATTGCCGCCGAGATCCGTAAACGAAAAACTCTTCGTCGTCCCCGGCTTCGTTAAGAGGTCGAAGGGGCCCGGGCCCACCATGGTGGTGGGGAAGGGGGGCGGAGAATCTAGGGGGCTTGGGCGGGGGGGTGCTGCGGGGGACGGGTCTGCGGGGGACGCTTTTGGGGGCCCGGGTCTCGGGGCGAGGGTGTGCGGGAGACGCCGGCGCGTTCGCGAGTCTGCGCGCCCCGGGTGCCCCACCTGCGCCCCTTTTTTTTTTCATTCGTGGGGGATGGGGCCAAAAAGCTGAAAAGGGGTGGACCCCTGTGAAAAGGATGTGACTTATAAGTCTATAAATTGGGGTGGAGTACTTAATTATAAATTGGGGGAACTTATAAATCACAAATTTGACAAAATAAGTCACTTTACTTTTGAAATTATTATAGAAATCAAAAAAGGCCTAAGCTGGTCAAAAGTTGATGCGCATGTTCTGCAACAAAAAAAAATAATTTTTCATCGAAAACAAAAAAAAAAAAGAACAACCAATGACGTAGTACGGGCCCCCAATGCACGGTTTACTAACTGCCGGGTTGAGGAGTCACATAAAACAGAGGCCGTAACCACGGAACCCAACCTGAATCAGCTAAAAACAGTACTCCGTAGTCCTTTTTGTCCTTTTAACTTGTACCCTAGATGTTCGCATGCCAATCATCAGCGGGGTCGTTTGGCTGATTAGCACCTTTTCTGGTAGGAATTATGTACTGTTGGCTGTTTTTTATGAGAAAAAAATATTTTTAAACCGGTAAAAGCTAACAAACAGGTGCATAATTTTGTCTTGTTTGATCAGAAATAAATACCAGCCTTGGAAACGAAAATTTATGTCACGCAATACCCTTAAACTTATGAACTTCCAGCTGGGGCTGCCACACCCATCTGAACAATGGTGCTGCAGCCCGCAAAGAGCTTTACAAACAGTAACTCCACACAGAAACAAGGAATAGGACAACTACACGCATCTGAACACCCTTGAGAATGACCCGGGGTAGGCCATCAACACTCTGAACTGAAACTCGCTATAGTAAGTAATCTCTGTACGACTGTCTTCACTTCATCTCCTCGGGATAGGGGCCCCGGACACAGCCCCCCTGTTAGCTCCTCAGTAGATGGGCAGGGGCTCACCGTTCCACTCATTGAGGCACTCGAGCACGGCGTCGATGTGCTTGCCCAGGTTCATCGCCACGAAAACCTTGTCCACCTCCTCGCCGGCGACCTGGTCTTCTCCCCCGGGCAGGTACTCCGTGCCGAGCTCCTCGCGCACGAACCTGTACAGCGGGTACGACCGGCACTCGGCGATCCTATCGGTGTCGCGGCGGTGCCGTTCCCACGGCGGCGCGGGGCCCCGTCCACCTTCCCCAGGCAGCGCCGCGCGGAGCTCCTCCTCGAACGTGGCGAGCTTGGCGAACACCGACTGTCCGGGTCGCGCTCCGCCCGCCGTTGGCCAGCGCGTGCTCCACCAGCACCGACCGCATCTTCTGCATCAGCGGGTAGGTGGCGCTGCATGGGTCGTCGGCGTACGCGAACCCCCGCCTCGCGGTCGATCGCCGTCATCAGGTCCTTCTCGCAGAAGCGCGCGCGGTGGAGCGCCCCCGTGGCGCCGCTGGTGCTCAGGTCTTCTTGGGCCACCGTCATCACGCAGCTTTTCCCACGGCGCTCCTGAGGTTCCCTCGAGGTGGCGCAGGTCCACGGCCTGGCACAGCCCCACCAGGAACGTCGACGACATGAGCTTCAGCACGTCCACGGCCCTCCGCGGTCTTCCTGGACGAGATGAGGCCCAGGGAGTTGACGTCCTGGTTGTGCTGCTCCGCGCTCTGCACGGGGTTTGGGGTGACCGGGTTCCCAGGAACTGGAGTCCGAGCAGTAGGACGCCATGGCGATCTCGGCGCCCTTGAAGCCGTAGTCCAGGCTCGGGTTACGCCCGCCGGGCAGGTTGGACGGCAGGCCGTTGTTGTACAAGTCGTTGACCAGCTCCGAGAACTGCGCGAACATGAGCTTGCCGATCGCCCCCGACGGCGAGCCTGGTGTTGTCCATGGACACGCCGATGGGGCGTGCCCTGGAAGTTGCCGCCGTGGAGCGCCTTGCCACGGGACACGTCGATGAGCGGGTTGTCGTTGACGGAGTTGATCTCGCGCTCGATCGACCTGGTGGCGGCGCGGATCACCTCGATCTGCGGGCCCAGCCACTGCGGCGACGTGCGGAGCGCGTACCTGTCCTGCTTCGGCTTCATCAGCGGGTCCCTCTCGCCGAGCTTCCTGGCGAGCGCATGTAGGAGCGCCGTCCAGGATGTGCTCCATGATGGCCGCCGACTCGATCTGCCCCGGGTGGTGCTTCAACTTGTGGTCAGGTGGTCCGTTACTCGGGCTTGCCGTTCATCACCTCGCAGAACACGGCGGACATGACCTCGGCGAGCACGGCGAGGACGTTCGCCTCGAACAGCACAATCGACGCGAGCCCGGAGCCGACGGCCGTGCCGTTCCCCCATGGCCAGCCCTTCCTTGGGCTGCAGCTCGAAGAAACCGTGCGGGATGCCGGCGATCCTGAACGCCTCCGCGGCGCCCACCTTCCTTCCGTCCGGCGCCACCGCCGTGGAGTTCGGCCGGCCCGTGACGAGCCCCGCGATGTAGGGAGGGGCACCAGGTCGCCCGACGCCGTGATGGTCCCCCTCAGCGGCAGGCACGGCGTCACGTTGGCGTTCAGCAGGCCGCGATCGTCTCAAGGATCTCGAAGCGGATCCCGGAGTAGCCCTGCAGCAGGGTGTTGATGCGGACGAGCATCGCCGCGCGCGTGGCCGCCGCCGGCAGCACGTGCCCGTCGTCCCCGGTCCCGAACGCTCCGGCTTTAAAGGGAAAATCTTTTTGTAACAAAACATAAAAAAAACGTGCGACACAGGTAAGCCCTCTAATCATTATTATTACAGCAAACAAATTACCGTTTTTTTTGGAGAAGAAACAATTTCGTTGGGGGAGTGTAAAAAAAACAAAGTACCAACAAAAAAAAAATCCTTGTGCTGGACGCAACTGCTTACCGGATGAGCTCCCTCGGAGAGCGCCGCCCTCCTTGGTTCTCCGGTGGGAGGTGGCGCCAAAGCCGGTGGTGACGCCTTAGCTGTCGGTGCCGTTCATCATGCTGTTCATGACCCAGTCGCTGCTGGCCTTGACGCGGCCGCGCGCGGACTCGTCGAGTTTCCCCCCGGGTGGCGTCGCCGGCGGCGGCGCGGCGGCGACCTGAGCGACGGTGAGGCTGGCGCCTTCGATCTTCACCAGTGGCGTCCTGTACTCCTCCACCATCCGCCTTCACCCCGGGGCTTCCAGGTGGCTCCGGTTGAGGTCCTCGCCGCCTTCCCCCAGTTTCAGGGGTCGCCGCCGAGGCGGCGTGGCAGGCGACGAACACCATTGCCGCGGGGTTAGGCGGCCGGCGGCGACGTCGTCGTTCTCGCACTCCCATTTCAAGACGGCAACGACTAGCACGGATCGGATGAGGTAGCGAGTTTTGAGAGTGTCTGGAGCGAGGCTTGGTGGCTTGTGGTGGTGTGGTGGGGTCTGGTGAGGAGACGTGGAGTGGAGAAAGGAAGAGTTCGAGTACCAGTAGAGGCTCTTTCTTGGAGGTCAAGGAGCAGGGAGCGGGCAGGGGAGCGGCGTTTAAAAGGCAAGGCAGGGATGGGGGGGGGGGGGGGGGGGGGTAGCGGGGTTTGTGTGGACGGTGGGGGCAGAGTTGACCACTGGAACCTTGGTGCGCCAGAGTCGGAGGGGCGTAAGACTGCTGACACACGGTGGCGGCCGTCCGGCCGGCGGAACGAGGAAGAGAGCGCCGTGGCGACTGACTTAATTTGGCGGCAACCGGCCGCCGGAAGTCGAGCGGGTAGTTGGCTGTGATGGGCGGGTGGACGATGGACGGGGTTTAGGTGACCGGCAGAGGCGGAGCGCGAGCACGCCACGGGGGCCTTGTTATGGGTTTACCAGGACGTGCAGCATTACGTTCATGCCGTTTTTCGGGACATTCGTCCGGAATTTGCGAAACCGTTCTAGTGTTCTTACGTGCCAAACGAAAAAAAAAACGGTAGTCTTGAGGGGACGGTTGGTGCGTTCAGATTAGCTTTTGCTAACAATAGACCAGCGAACGGCTATCGATTTTCTCCCTTTAAGCATCGCATCGGTGTTGAGTTTGAGTAAGCCCACGTTGTGTCTTGGCTTTCTCAACGTTACGATTTACACGCGCAAATGCACGGGGTTACAAAACTAGAGTCGAATTGTCCTTATTTATTATGTTAGATTAGATGATCTTATCTAGTCGACAAGCCGTTGACCAAAACCGTTTTTAACCACGTCAGAGCATCCTCCAAGAGACTCAGTAACCATATATCTAAATTACGTGAATTAGGTCCACTTTTTAAAATAGATTAATACTCGATTACTACCAACAACACTGTAAATAACGAGTCTAGATAGCTAGTGCGGTAGACTAATCAACGATAGAGAGCGATTAGGTGGAAATGAAGATCTTCTAAATTTGAAGAGTCAATTACAGAGATCTGTTGAAGACATTTTCCTTTCACCATAAGCCAAATATACATATGAAAACGATTGACTAATCCTCTTGGAGATGCTTTAGAATCTTGTCATGTACATGTTCGTATACGGCATTTTAACATTTGATTACATTGTCTTTATTATGTAGTGTGGTCGGAACAAACGCGAAAAAACTGTTTACTCTAATAGGATTTAACTCAGGGCTGGCTAATTAGGAATGTATGGTGAACGATCAGACAACATTCGAACTTTCTATTTTTGGAAAAAAAATATATCCGCAATTATTATTTTGTAAAGTTTCCATTTTTGGGAACAAAATATTTTTCGCAAATTATGGTTTTTAGAAAGTTACGAGTATACCCTCACTCCACTATAACTTATACATGTAACTTATACCTGCAACTTATACACCTACTACAACATATATCATCAATAGTTTACCGTGACAAAGTTACGTATATACTGTATATATCTAACTTTGTATGTATATAACACTATATATACACTTAGTAGCATAACATTCAGGATATAAATCTTTGTAAAACACAATAACGTGACAAAGTACGTATATAACTTAATATCTCTAACTTAGTATGTATAACTTATATATATAACTTAGTACGCATAACTTTTAGACATCAAATTTTTGCAAAACAAATTTATCAAATAATTTCATAAAAAGCTATCAATATTATACACAAAATTTTATGTATAATTTCTTTGTATAACTAAGCTATATAACTAGTTTGTGAAAATTCTAATATAATTTCATGAGCAGACTTTAGATGCCAAAGTTAGACATATCAGTTATATATAATAATTTAGACTACTATCAACAGCACCCAGGCGACTAAAACAGACAACACCTAGGAATATAATACAATAAAAGTTAATTAATACATGTATTATAGTGCTAGTGCTAGTCTGCCGCATTCGCAACGATGAATGGTAGTAGAAAATAAAAGGAAAAAGTTCACGGGAAGGAAAACGGACACCGATGCACAAAAGTAGAAAAATAAAGGCCTGAATCTAGACGCAGATGGACTCACGTGATCGTCCGACTGGACTCGAACCAGCGCACGACCGTGCGATTGATTTGCGGTTCACTCATGCTAGCAACCCTATCTCTCTTTGTATGGTTTGAGGGAAGAAAACTTGCTATGTATCGCATTACGCATAATGCCTGGACCAATATGCGTACACAACGCCTCGCATTGTATTCATTCAGTTGCAACATTATCTACACCTGCTTCACACGGCCCTACCTATACACCCAAAACAAATACAGTACAATGATCTAGCCGAATAATTAGCAACATGCAATCTATAGTCATCAAACATCACCTGGCCATCCATGATTTGATGCTTCTTCAGGTCGAGCTTAGTGTTTTATGTAACGGTGAGCCATGATATAGCAACTAGTGACCACAATAGCCTTTTAGAATAGAAGATCCACCCCTGCTTATATGAAGTGACATCTTAAAAACAGAGACCTACTCACTGTTCATAGTAACTTTATACCATTCAATCCTGATTTCATATATGGATAATTATTTAGATCAGATTAACGGGTTACTTTTTAGAATAATTTTATGTAGTGGTCAAGGCCGGGTAATTTAGATTGAGATTTAGGGTGGTTACAGGTAGCCATTTATTAGTACTAAGTGGTCAATTCGAACCCTCTAACCCATAATTTTTTGGCTATTTCAAACTATTTTTCATAATCATAGGTGTTTGGTAATTTAGATGCGATGGAACGCAGATATTAGTGTACGATTAATAATGATTAGACGTAGTCATTTAGATTCAAATATCCGGGACATTACTAAATTATCTTACCGTAATTGCAGGTGAGTAATTATGATTCAATTAAGGTGTAACTTCGACCATCTCTCATCGCTGGGGGTAATTAGGTACTGTTTACCCTCTGATGATAATGCACATATGTTTAGATGTAGATTTTTTATCCTAGCTTATGTAACTATGTAGGATTCAAATTCTATAATGCCGAAGATGGTTAAAAAAGAAACCAAACTTATATCCGTGGCTATTATTATCAACTTATGATAGGTCTACCGAAAAGATGCAAAGGATCTTTCTATTTTTGGGTAGAATTTATCTTCTTTTTCTAGCCTACTCTTGTTGTATTCAATGTTGGCAGATAGTAATACTAAAAGGGGACATAAGGGGCGCTCTTGAATGGCATGTACTAGCTACCAAGTGCTACGAATATACTCGTATAAGCATAAAATTTAGTTGATGATTGTTTGGATCCTCATCAACCAATAAAATAGCTACTCAAATATAAAAACTACCATCCAACTAACCATTAGTTACACTTCTCCATTCCAAATTATAAGATATCCCACGAATCCGTGGCGGCTCGAAGATTTTAGGCCGCCCGGTCGATTCTTTTCCTAAAAAATAAATAGCTATAAAAAAAAACAGAATCTATTTAGATATAATAAAAATTCAATTTAAACAAATTAAAAATTCGATTTAAATTAAAAAGGAATTTCCTTTTCAACTGCAGCGGAACCCGGCCAAACCGCCCGGGGGGGCGTGGTGCGGGGGTGGCTCCGCCACTGTAAGAATCTTGGAGAGTCAAAGTATCTCAAGTATGACCAAACTTATATGACAATTATAATAATAATTATGAAGTCAACTAAGTATCATTCGAAGCTGTCAATTTATATTATCAAAGTAATAAACCTATTTGGCTATCTAATTTATTCTAAGTTATCTCTTTACATTTGGTCAAACTAAGATTTTAGACTCACCAAGCTTCTTGGACCGTCTTATAATTTGAGATTAGCTAGTTTTCCAACTAGTTCTAGCTAATAGTGCGCCCATAAGGCCAGCGGTTCGACATCTCTTCTATATGCACCGTAGAAGGAACTGACAACTCTCTCGGCTATATAAAATTATACTCTTCCATCCTAACAAAATGTCGTTTTGGGTGTTCAGGCCCAAGTTTAATAGATATGTAAAGAAAAATACGTTGCAATGTGGAAATAAAATAAATTTATTAAAAAACTAGATAAAAATATCTTCAACTGATACAAATTCTAGTTATAACTATACTAGTTGTTGAATATATAATTCGTCAAAGAATGATTTTGGAAAGCAAACAAGACACTATACAGGGACGGGGGAGTAGTTCATATGACTATTTTTCATCTACACTTTGCCATTGTCTTCTTTTTTTTATAAAATATAATATCTTTTGTTCTGATTGCTTATTTATAAATGGTCATCTACGCAAGAATTAAACTAGATTATAATTAAATTTTATTTGAATAAGAACAATTGGATCAACTAACGCTCAAAAAGTCAAACGAATTATAAATTTAAAATGGTAGGAAGTGCCTATTACCATCCCCTCCAATCAAGACAAGTTTACCGTGCTGGCATCGAGCCAGGACGGCAGGCCTGGCCGGATGGAAAATCTTGATCCAGGAAGTCCGCAATGGTTAAAATCTATGCCTAAATAGATGTGACGAGACAAAAAAAGTAGGAGCGCGTAGTCCCAAGCTGACGCGCAACTCATCTATCTCTATTATACGTTACCTCAAATATGTGAGAGAGAGAAGTATGTATTAGTATTTTTATATGTAGCTAGTAAATCTATTACTGATGCGGAGCCTTTCTTTTCACAACATTTAGGATCAATGCGAGTCGTCCACCTTTATTCAGACGTGACGTGCATGTAAGAGAACACTCCGGAGTCCCAGAGACCCGGACAACCCGATGTGTTTCACCGAAAAGTAGTGCCATACTCCTACGAGACGAGTAGAGATACTCCTACGCGACGAGACACTGCTGTTGCAGTCAGAAGTCAAGCTTTCAGTCCCTCGTACGCTAACGCAGCAGCGGAAGCTTCTTCTCCGGAAAAGTAGGGACATACAGATCGAGCTGTTGGTCGTCTATTGGATCGCAGCTAGTGCTAGCTGTTCCATTCAAGGAAATAGAGTGGGACTGAGGTCTAAATGCAAGTGCACTCCGCTCTGTGACGCTTCTATTCGTCGTGTGGAAGCATTATTCCCAGTGCCAACTGCCTGACTGACTCCTGTAGGAAACTATGCTTCATTTTCTTGGAACACAATACGCTGAAGAGCGAGGTGTGTCCTCCGTTCAAGTACAAACAACAGGGTGGTCCTTTCATGCAGTCGGCAACGGTTAGCCCCAGCATGTTAATTGCACACGAGATTCCGGTGCCCTGCAGCAAACAGAGTGGAGTTTCGGTGCTAAGACTGGACTGGAATGCCATGCACGCACTGATCAAAGTTGTTGTGGCTTGCACCCAGGGTTTCACCAACCGTTACGCCGGTCGGGTATCCGTAGGCGGCGGTTTGCCGGTTTACTGACGGTAAACCGCCCAAACGGCCCCAAAAACCGAACGGTTTGGAATTTGAATTCAAAAACCCCGTAGTATCAATCGGTTTTGCGCTGGTAACGGTGGTTAGGGCCGGTTGCCGTCCGGTTTGGTCGGTAACCGGTTCCTAACCGCCGGGTGCTCTTTTTTTTTTTGCTAGGAAAAATCAATTTTTTTGGCATGCCTTTTGCCACAAAATGAAGTGTGTAAATAGGAACACACAATTCATGGAAAAATCGTGTGACACAAATGGGACCAAACCCATCTAAATAATCATCGTGTGATGCACTAGCCACAAATTTACGACGGAAATAACGTAGTTCACGTTGCAAAAACAACATCGGTCCATGGCAATACCTGTGTCCAAGACATGCACAACATTATGGGACACTGGCGTTGATATAAGGAAGATCCCGTTTCGGCACGCCTCCTCATACTCCGCGGTGGACATTCTTAGAGCTGAATACCGCGGGTCTGGAGCCGCTTGTAGGTCTATCCATGTTGGCCGTCCCCTGAGTGTGGTCTCCATTCTGCACTAACATGTTGTAGAAATCCGGCCCTCAAACAATAATTCCCCCCGGGGTCTTCCATTCACGTAGACCCATCTAGTGGCTGATGCGTGCTGATGTCAGGGAACGGGGTCGTATAACCACCACCGTACGATGAATCACTTGTACGAAAAGAGGAGTATTGTGGCGTGCGTAGCAGTCGTCTGGTCGTAAGCTCTCCTCTACGATTCCGGACTGCCCATGGTCGCGGTCCTGAGTGCATGTATGATGTAGGAGTAATTGATGTGAAGTTCGTTGCCTGAAAGCCGACATCATAAGTATCGTGAATAGTCACAGACATAAAATGTCTGTCAGCATTGATAACCTGTGACACGAAGTCCACCAGCATCACCAAGACCATACCACAGCACCAACTGCAGAACCCCCAGCCCCACCACCACCACCCCCACCACCAGGCGAGCAGAAGCTGCTCGTGTCATCGTCACCACTTCACTGTCTCCACTGTCATGAAGCTGCGTGCTGTTCATCGGACTCCAGGTTCGTGGGACTTTTCCTCACCCTCCTCCGCCGTCATCTGTTCGAAGCATCGCGGGTGACAGGTTGTTGCACCTCGCTTCCCCTTTCGTATCTGGCTTTTGGGGTCCTCCTGCCCTAGGTCTCGCCTGGGTATTTTCTATTGTCACGAGGCGTGTCACCGACCTGTCTATGCCCAATCACTGATGGCCAAGATCGTTCGGGGTCCACTAGCTCTCTGTCATCACAAGAATGAATCATATTTTAAAGTAAGGTTCTTTAGTGGCTAACAAAGTACATCACATACCTCCAATAAGGGACGGACGAAGGGTGTCTGTTTTTTTCATTTTTTCGTCGAGAACTGGCGCCTGGTTGGATCTGTCATCTCCATCCAGTCTCGACCGGATATCCCTTTCGTAAAAGGAATTGCGTTGACACTGGTCATGAAGTCTTCTTCTCACGCCTAGGTGTGCCGGAGGGCATCGGGATGCAGGCGAAGGTTGTAGTTCACTACACTAGCTTTGTGTTTAGTTTTTTGTGGCGACAAGCATTCCGAACCCTTCATGTGCACTAAGGCAACTGTACTCCAGTTGTGCTCGCATCCCCTGGAGGTACACAATGTGCAACAAGCTCAACGCAAGTTTTTGCAGATTTGGGTTGCCCTTGCCGAACAACAACCCCATTGGCTGCAAGTGGAACCATTATGTTAGGTATGCGCTACAAAAAGACACAAAAAAAGGAGTTCAAAAGTACTCTTACATGGGGTTTATCTTGGGGTCCATGGCCTTTTCATGGCCAGTCAGTGCCACACTCCCCAAGGTTTTTGCGGAATATATCTGCCTCCTGTTAATGCCAAGACGTGGTATGCACATCCGTCATTATCCCAAATGCTTCCTAAGGCACCAAACATTTGCGGGTTGGATTGTAACGAGTATACAGCCTTGGGTTCAGGACCTCAGCTGCAAAACATACGATGCACGTCAAAATTAGCATATGTAAATAACTCAATATGTAGAGACAGCTATTTAACACTGTGTGATCGCACCTGGGGCCCACATGCGATGCCATAGTACACGTCGCAATCCTGTCCACCATGATCGCCTTGTACTCATGCCATGTTTGGACATAAGTTACCAAAGAAGGTCTCCATTCCTTTTTGCCACTCTTGGACGAAGTACCTACTTCACAAGGTTAGGTCGATTATCCTGATCAGCGAACCGAAGGAACTGTAAATTGGTACACTGAATCGATGATGTAATTAAGTCCATCCCACACTGTATACTAGAACTCTTGCGTGAGCATAATGTCCTTCCTTGGATTTTCCCCACCTACTATGCAAGAATCGGGAGATCCATCCACTCCATAAACCGATCACGCTTACGAAGGCAAGCTCTCCATGAACATGTAGTTGGACCCCAACCTAGTGGCATTCCTTTGACCCAACTCACACAATGCTTCCCTCATCATTGCATTCAATGGTCATGGTTGTGCAAGCCAAGGTTGACATGCGCTTGCTACAGGATTCATACTGCCTGCTCCGACCTTTGACCATGTCCTTCAGCATCACGTTGATGGTGATGTTGGCAAGGCAAGGTGTCCAAACAATATGCTCATACCTGTCCAATTCTCTGCCTGCTCTCTGAAAGTTGTCGCTATTGTTCGTGACGGATGAGATATGACACGATATGCTCAGCTCCTATCTCCTCAACCACTAGCGAATCAGCTGCCAACGTAGGAACACATATTAGTGGATCGAGAAAATAGTGCCTGGAACTGGCACAATATTTTGGACGTACCCCCAACAAGATAAGATGAATCTTGGCTTTCTGCCAGTCGCATAACAGCTTGTGAACCACCTGACGTCATTGCACTAGATCAAAAAATTGATGACACATTCTAGTCGGAGGCCCGTCCTACGAATCACACATCAACGTGACCCCAAACAAGGCCACTCCTTACCTGAAACTATGTGTACCGGGCTCTGCAGGTCCTTCTCGATTCTGATCGAGGTACTTCCCATTATATCCTTTCCACTGGGTGACGCCATTGCCTTCACCTGCAACTCGTAGCGACTCATGCGACTAGAGCGATATATGTAATGACATAGGTCTCCAAGAATATGTACTTCCCCCACTTCTGCGTCTCCCTGACCGCCACTAACAAAGTACGGATTGTCCGTCTGTCTCCGGGGCTCCTGCGTATGGAAAAACTTTCCCCAGCTTTTTCAATTGCGTCCTTCGCGTTCCTTCCCCTCTGGTCCCTGACCAGTATCAATCCTTTCTATGCTTCAGTCCACCCATCGTACCGAACTGCCAAGTTGAGATCATCCCACCGCCGCAGGGGTTCTGCCTCTGTGAAGCAGACTCCGCAACATCCTCTGCAAAGGGATGCCCCCTGCGACAGCAGTAGGAGTACACTACGATTGCCACCTCCACGCTCGTAAGCGCCTACCTCTCCGTAGCACCCCTCTGTTATATATTTTGTTGGACAGGTTAAAGGTTGCCTGCAACTGAGCCTCATATTCGCCAATCGTTTAAGGGGGGTGGTTGCCCTCGCGGCAGCGCCTTCTCGTGCAACCTGCTCTGCCGAGAGCGGTCACTCGTTGCCTGTCTAGTTCTGTCGATGTCCTGTTGAAAGTACTCCGGACTACTTTGGGCAACTTGTGCAGAGATCACCTCCGGTCCGCGTGCAGCCAAATGTGCTTCAATTGAGAAGCACCACCCGGCCTTTTTGTGTATGCCAGTAATTGCATCTCCCAACCGGGACAATGATTTCCCCTTTGCTCCCATAACACGTCTCTCGGCATTGGTCTTCTCACAAATGGACACACAAAAACAAAATCGAACACATCTCAAATCATACGAAATACCTAAATCCTAACTACACTAAATCTAAAACCTATATCAATAATCCTAAATCTAAATCCTACCTACATCTAAGCAAATCCAACGCAAATCCTAAATCTAAACCAAATAAACCTAACTTCTTTTTACATCCTCCGTCAAAAACCTACCTAATCCTAAATAAATATTATCAGCATTTCATATACTCCAACAATCCTACATCCTAGAGCTTGTTATAACTAAATCCTACAACTAAAACAACTACAAATGCAAGAAATGAAAAAACAAAAAAAGCTCTACGAGCGAACCCGGGCGGTTACCGTTCGCTTCTGGTCGGTAACGACAGCGCCCCGGTCGGTAACCGCGCGGGGGGAGGGAGCCCTGGCGGCAAGGGGTCGGTTACCGACCCACATCTATCGGTGTAAACGCCTGCCGACGACGGTTACCGAGGCTCGGGTCGGACGCGGCAGGCGGCGCTCGGAGCGGATTGGTTCGGGGGCGGATGGGCGGATAGGGTTTGGGGGAGCCGAGCCGCAGTCCCCCCCCCCCCCCCGCCGACAGCCCCCTTGTATGAGGCGCCAGGAGCAAAAGGGCCGCATGGGCCTTAAGGGGCGGCCGGTTTTTTTCTTTTTTCTTTATTTTTTCAAACTTTAAAACGTCAAAAACTAGCAAACGCACATCAATTTGAAATTTTTTTACACCTTCGACTTATAAAATCATGGGAATATTTTTATGAATTTTTTTAGATATTTTTTAGATTAATTTGAAATAGAATTTAAACGGTTACCGAACCGAACGGTCGGGCGGTTTTTCGGGTAACGATCGGTAACCGCGGTTTACCGTTCGGTTTGAAAAACCCTGGCTGCAACTGGCATGAGCCCGAAATAGAGCATAACTTCCCGCAGTTTAGTTTTTCCCTATCCGGGGGGGGGGGGGGGGGGGTGGGGGGGGGGTGGTAACTTTTTAACAGCACAGTCCGTACACGGCTCGGCTGCCGCTTCACAATTTTCGACGAATGCCAGCGGGTCACTGAAACATGAATCGTCGCAAAAGGATTTTGGGCATAGGCACCATCAGTGACAACGATTACTATGTACATGCCATTTCCCTGCGGCGTGAGCCCGTGGCGCGTCGCCGAGCAAGCTCGGTGGCGCATGTGGGTGCCATTAGGCTCTCGTGTCCCACGTAACGGCCAGCAGCAGCTGGAGGACGCGGTTTTTTGATCGCTCCCGGTCACCAGTCGTCCTGATTCTTCACACGCCGGACAAGAAACACAAAGGGCAAGGGGAACGACCGCGGTTGGTCTGCGTGGGTCAGTCCGTTCATCTGCATGCACACTATGCATCCAACACCAACCTAGATTCTAGTGCCGAGAATTTACCAGGGCTTGCTGCAAACTCCCGCCGTTTTTGGGTGGGAATTACGCTCTCTTTTCTAATCCAAACTACTAATTTTATCGTTTTTTCTTTTCTAGGTCCTCACAAAAACACGCACCCCGCTGAGAATCCTCCCTTCGCACACAAAATTTGCACCCGACAAATCCCAACATTAAAAAAGACTGTCCAGATATAATTCTAATCATCTCTCTCGACTTAGCGGTCATGATATAGCGTGTACAATTCTCCTCATCCCGCACGCCGACTAATCCGCCCGCGACCTAAAAAGCCGCGACCTGGTTATGCGAAATCACCGCCACCCTCCGTTCGGCGTCGCGCGACTTCGCACGGAGTCACGGCGCCTGCGCCTCGCACGGAGTCCCACCTGCCACCGAGCGCACGGAGTCCTCCTGCCACGAGCGGGTGGACGTGCCACCACCATCCCTGACGCTACCACCTGTCAGCGGATCCCCTTCTTACAGCGTAAGTCGAGATATTCCTCAAAATTACACCGTGATCTGCACACAACAATTCCTTCATATTTCTTTCTTTTTAATATAATTATTGTGTTCATTTCTTTAGTTAGCTGTAACTTTCAGCTTGTTCTCAACAGACGCTCTGCAGTGGATTAAAAATGCCGATTAGACTATAATAACTCACTCTTTATCCAGTGTTTGACTTGTGCCGTTCCTAAATTACTAGTCAACAACGACACAATAGATGGGCTTCATCGCTCTAGGAAACTGAGACGTGTCCATACCAATCCGCTGTTGTTCCTAAGGCCAACGCTTATACTAAGAGGTCGATTGGTACAACTCCTGGCGGCTCGGAGCCAATTTTTTTTATGCTCCCTTCCCCACCACGGGGATACGCAAACCACTCCACGGCTCGGAGTCCCAACAATACGCTGAGAGAAGAGGATGAGGAGAGGGTGGACCCTAGGAAAGATGTAGCTATCCACCGGCTCGCTGTGTCCCGGGGCCCAAAGGCAGGCGACGGGGCACCTGCCCTCTCCCGGGCACCGCTGAGCACGGAGCCGAGCCCGCGAGACGACTGAGGGGCGGGAGCGCTGCGCCGCCGAGCACCAAGCACGCGGGGGTCGCCGAGGGGCGGGAGCCTGCGCCGTCCCGAGCACAAAAACGCCGTACAGGGGACGCTGTAGTCGCTGTCGTTTCGGACGCACTCGTCGCACGAAGCGGGATCGGGAGGCGGGGTATTGGGGGTGTCAGTGGTTAAAAATGTGGATCACTCATCGAGATGGGTTGCATGTGTTGGTCCTTTGACCGAAGAGAAAGGTTAGGAACAGCAGAAAAATAGAAAACGAGAACGGAAAAGAAAAAAGTATAATAGAATTTCCTCTTATAGACCTTAGAGAAGGTTGTTTGCCAAACGTACTATTCTCTACAAAATTTAGACAAGTTGTAAAAGTTTGACATTACACCATTTCCCATAGCATCTATTGATGAGACAAGCGAGTACAATTGTCTGATTGAGAAGACTATATTTTTGTTAGTGGGATAGGTTTCGTTCTTTTTTAGTTTATGTGATTTATTTTAGTTTTGACTATTTTTTTAGAGGCACCGTAGCGTTAGCACGGGGCCATATACTAGTTTGAGAACGTAGCGGCATATGGCCCTCACTAATTACTGGCTAGAAAGATTGAGTGGTCAGCACCGGTCACATGGCTGGTTCAAGTCAGTCCAGTGCCGCAGATCGGCACACTTGTGCTTGTGTCAGTGCAGGTGCATGAAATCTCGGAACACAATGGAAAAATGAAATATTGGAACTCTTCTGTTCTGGATATAATTTCTATACACATCTTCCTCTTATAAAAGCTGTCGTTTGGACAATGATACGGGTCTCTCGGAAAGTATTACTATAACTTGTATTTTTCTAAACATATTTCTTTAAAATAATATATGGTATACTATACAAGTATATATTAAGACCAAATCTATTCGTGTGATTTCACCACTTTTAAACTCAAACAATTTAAATTACTTCTTATCTATCAAATGTCGATCTATTACTCCCCATTGTGGAGCAAATTGATAAGCTCAGGAGCACTTTATTCTGTCAAGGAGGTAGCACAAAACGAACACCCCTCTGGAAAAAAGGAATAAGATCTGTAAGAATAACAAAAGAAAGGCGGTATGGGGATCAAGATCTGAGGACAATGAACTGGAGTATCTTGGCCAAATGGTGGTGGAGACTTGACATGAAACGAAGGCATGTGGCAAGAGATAGTTAAAAGCAAAGTATATAAAGAAGACCTCTATTTTTTCTGTCATCCAAAAATACTGACTCTCCTATCTGGTTTATGACTTGCTGAAAATCAAGGATCAATATTCTACAGGTCGACGTGTTAATTAGATTAAAAAATGGGATTACACTAGATTCTGGTGTGGATCCCTGGATTATATGAATAACTAATGGTGACATCAGTCCCAGTTTATTACAATCTGTGTGAGCAAAAAGTAGCTTTGAGGCTGATGTGAAGAGCTGGAACGTGTCTCTTACTTTTAGCGAGATGGCTCCCTGAAGAATTACCAATTGCTGGAATAATAAATACACTATTATGTTCCTATATTCAAAGCTAAAGATTCTGATGATATCATCCACTTGGACGTTTGAAGGATAGTAAATTTTTGTGAAATCCATGTACAAATGCTTTGCTAGAGACATGATACTGTCCCTCGTCATATGAGAATTTGGAAAGGACCCCCCCCCCCCCCCCCCCCCCCCCCCACCCCCCCCCCCCCCCCCCCCCCCCCCCCCCCCCCCCCCCCCCCCCCCAACTCAAAAATTTTATAAGGTTACTGTCAATGCGGCATTCCTAGATAACGGATAATCTTATTAACGGAAATGGAAAAGGTTGATCATGCTGTTATGTCTGTACACAATTCTGAAACTAATTAACATCTCTTCTTTACTTGTCACATTGCGAAAGTTGTATTGGACATTATAGCAAAATGCCATTGGCGCAATAAAACATCCTAACTTATAGAACAGTGTTGGGGAGGTGTGGAGGTGGTTACCTACTGACAAAAACACTCACTTCTGGGGGGTCTCGGCAATCTGCTTAGCGATTTGGAAGGCTGTAATAGAGCCGTTTTGAAGGCAAAGTAATTCAAAAACCCGATGGGAAATTTATTTGTCATGCTGGTACGTTCTTATGTTATTGGGACAGTCAATATGCAGAGATGATAGAGAACTTGCTGCTCGATGGTGTTACCACCATGTGCGTTGAGGCGGACAAGGTTGAGGCTAAGCAGGGACAGGAAAGAGGACCCGCAACGTTCTGACGCTCAGTCCTGAAGCCAAGGAACAAGACAGAGATGGGATAGAAGATGGGAAGACACCCTTCTATGTCACCTGCGTTTCTGTGGCATTTGCTTGCTTTAGTTATCTTGTTCTTTTGCTTGCAACTTGATCGCTCGGTCGTCTCAAAAACTCCTATTTCTTTTGAATCCTTGCTGTTAAGTCTTCAGCTCGTGGTGTTTAGTCAGAGTCTTTCTCTGAAGGGGGACCGAGGACTGAGTCTGGTAGCGTCTTAAGTTTTGAACCTTGTCTCTATCAGGTTTTCGCATCACAAACTCATGAATTCCGTTCATTGTTAATGGAATGGGGGAAGGCCTTTCGTGTGGAAAAAAAACAATTAACAATTATTCATATTTTATATTCAAATGAGTTGACAACGCTTGTCCAAAACGGATTCTTTTATAATATGAGGAAGTATACATTATAAAAAAACTCAAAGAGTTTTGCTCGGGTGGTCCTCTTAAAAAAAGTTACACAGATCTTAAAGCGCCAAGGTAATTAATTATAGTATAATCAAAAAAATTTGAACCGCGGCACCGGCCCATCGAGGTGCCTTTTCCTAGCTAGTGTCGGAGCTGAGGGACCATGAGCCAGAGCGGCGCCTATTAGGGGAGGTGGAGTCGGCGGAGGCCAAGAAACTGCGCCGCGTCCAGGCCGAGGACGGGACCTGCGACTACTGCAGAACCGCGCGCGGCGGCGGCGGTCTACTGCAAGTGCCAACGCCGCGCCTAGGGACTCTACTGCCGTGGCATGGAGTTCTACTACGCAAGTGGATCAGGGAGCCGACGGATTGTGATTTCTTAGCTCGGTACGGTACGTGGCTGGATCTTTTCTGCCCTCACGCTCTGAAGGGCGCTCGGGGGCCACGCTCTTCTTGTCACCAGTTCGCATCCATATATGTCCAGCAAGCCTGACCAGGCTGAAATTGAGCTCACTCTGAAAACCATGGACCAGCACTCTCACTCTGCACGCCGGTTTCGTCCCTGCGAAGGCACGAGTCTGTTTGCCTGATCGACGTCCTGCGCGCGCGGCTCAAACGTGGCCGTGGTGGGGTGGCCCGATCGTGTCATGAAAGCGTTCGAACTAAACAAAGATCGAAACACGCAGCTGCCGGACCGGTCTTTTTACAGCACCAAACGTCGAGTTCATCTCTGTTCTTGAGTGCGCTATGTGTCGAGACAGTCATCGTCCTGTGGTAATGGAGGTTGGGGGCCGGGGTGTCTTTTCAAATGGAGGTTCAATCAACTGCAAGTGTACTAGTGGATGTCCGCGCGCATCGGCATTAGACCATCATCGCCGCCGCGGTTCCGCCGTCGTTGCAGGTCGCCGCCGATCCTGCCGGCGCTCCACCTCGCGGGCGTGGGCCGGTGTCTTGGCCTCGTCCGCTCTTGCTCTCATGGGCTCGAATCGATGGAGGTGCACCCGTTGAAAACACCGCCATTGTTCGATCCATATCAAACATCGTCGCCTTCCTTCCTTCCCAGCTCGTCATCAGCACCCCGGCCATGCGCGGACTGTGTGTGGTCAATACAGTACGTAGATCTTAGAATTTTGTATATATATACGTCAATACGTTTGCAGTAGAGGTCGACACTCGGTGGACAGTAATAGTAATGTTTCCCTTAGAATATTGTTTTGTTTGATCGAATAACTAATTAACCTGGTACTACGTATCGTAGTACATGTGCAATTGAGAGATCGGTAATAGTCTCGGTTCCCCAAGACGAAATTAACACAAGCCGGACGCAGATCTATATATATATATAAGCTATAGAACTGGCAATCACTTGTCGGTCCCTCACATTGCCGGTCCAATCACTGTCGGTTTTGTTTGGGCCGACAGTGATGCTCCTTCATTGTCGGTTCTTCCTCTGACAGACCCCCAGATTATTGGGGGCAGAGGCTGAGACTGGCAGAGAAACACCAATCACTGGCATCCTGCCGTTAAGCCACCCAACGGCCGTGATGGTGGTTCTTTCACTGCGTCGTTTGTGGCTGGAGAACCGGTAGTGATGTTGTGTACGTATAAGCTTTCGATCTCTCCTCCTCCTCTGCCCAACAGAACAGTGCGTGATGGAGTCTCTTCTCAATTGTATCGGCTGGTGGGGATTTCATGCTTCCATTTTTTGGCTCCTCTTCACTCTTGGCTCCTCATATCTCTTGCTCTTGGTTAGTAACAAGCATAATTCTTTAGAATTTTGGTTTACTTGTGTCAATTTGTGTTAGGAGCTTTGCTAGTATCATGATCAAGAACCGGGATGTTGCAATTTGTGTCACTTTTTTTGTAGCTTATAGATCCAAAAATATTTAGCAAAAATTGTAGCACTATGTTTTTATTGGATAATTATTGTCTACTCATTGAGTAGCTAGGTTCGAAGATTCGTCTCGAAACTTTGATGGCTTTAAACATGTACTTCGTTATATTAATTATTTAACATTTAATACTCAATACATGCATGCAGTTTAATGGGTTGTGGAATAGTTCGGTATTTATTACTTAGCTTTATACTCCATGCATGCATTTTAATACTTACATTTAAAACTCAATGCTTCCATTGTTATCTATTTGTTCTTCTTTATTTTTAAAGGCGACTAAATTTACCATAATAAACGAAGAAAGAAATATTGTTCAAAACTGCTTTATTAATATGTTCCTATATTTCCTTGCTCTACCCATCTTATTTTAACAGTTGCAAACATGGCTCGAGGGAGGATGTCCGATTATCACCATACAGACCCACGGGACTTGCCGGGCATCGATGATTTCATCAAGCGCGCTAGAGTCAATGCTGGGGACTCAATCTTGTATTCATGTCCATGCAAGCCTGCGACGAATAAGACGAAAATGGAGCGACGTGGAGCATATACATTAGCACTTCATCACCAGGGGGTTCATGAGGAAACTACACGTTTGGACTTGCATGGGAGGTTGGTAAAAGTTAATGATGATGTGCTCATGCCTAGTGTAGCATTATTGGCCTGATATGATTACACCGAAGCTGTGTCTATCAAAGCTGATGTGTATTGGAATACAAATAGCTGCGGACAACTGAGGAAAATGGATGGTTATTTCACAGCTTCTACATGATGAGCATGGGGATTCAAAGTGCTTCACAATTGAAAAAATGGGAGATGATGAGAAAGGATTTGCAAAAACAACCCTTGTTTCCGGGCTGCCCAATAAGCAACCTGGAAGCCAACATCAAGCTATTGGAGTTCAAAATCAACGCATGAGTTGAGTGAAACAGGTTTCGATACTAGTTAGTTATACGACATAAACTGTTCCCGGAGGTCCGAGTTACCAGAAAAGACTTACCTTGCGCAGGCAACTGATTTGCCCAATTGGCCTCGAGGTTGAGAAATCCACACGGTTGTTCCAACGCCTGCTTTGTAACGTGGAGAGGAAATACAAAGACTTGGATGCATGTTCCACGTGTAAAACTCCCCGCTAAAGCAAGGGCCATCAATGATGGAGCAAGACCAGAGGGAGGGCAGTATAGTAAAGTCGTGTGGTATTTACCTATTAGCTCCACGAGATGTGCAATAGGTTGTTTGCAAATGAGAAGTTCAGCCAAGTTGTTGTGTTGGCACGGAAAGAGCGAAAAGAAAGATTCACTGATGAGACACCCGCGCTGGGTCGACTGGAGGACTCTCAACAATGTTCTCTACGAACATCGGTAGGAGAGGGTAAGACATCTGTGGTTTGCTTTGAACCCGGATGGGCTGAACCCGTTAGACCAGGTGAGAACCAAACATAGCACTTGGCCAGGGACGCTATGTATATACAACCTTCCACCCTGGCTTTGTATGAACCGGTCTTACATCCAGCTGACATTACTATCCAAGGACCAAAAACAACCATGGTAATGATATGATGTGCTTCTGAACCAGTGCTCGTGAACTAAAAAAAAAACTACAGATGGGGGAGGACGGTATTGTGAAGGATGTTTGGGATGAGTACAAGAAAGAACATTGTCACGGTAACGGCCTGTACTATAGCCTACAATCACCGACTACCAGGGCGAGGTTTCCTAGTCTGGAGAGCAGACAAAAGGGTCCACTGGGTGTGTCGAGTGGCTGGACGAGACTGATGCTACACAACTCCAGAAAACAGGAAGTGGTCGTACATGGGACACGTAGGTACCTAGTCTGTGTGATCCACCCTTTCCGTAGGAATACAAAAGATTTTAATGGGACTACTGAGACGTGGACCTCTAAAGAATCGGAGGGCAACAGAAGCATTCAACAATTAAGCAAACTCATAAATGATGTCCTTGGGAAGGGGGACGGGGGCGAGTAGGCAGCGCACGATGTATCTGGAAGCAAAAAATCAAGCATTATGGAATATCCTTATTGGCCACTTTTGAGTGTACGTCACTATCTTGCCTGAACCATGCAGATAACTAAAAACGTGTGTGTGGTCACACACACTTAACCACGTTGAAGAACCCCGGGGAACAAGAAGGATTCTCTCGCGAACGCTTTGCCTGCAACACCTGGCCTCAGGAAGGAGTTACACCCATAAACTCTTGAAAATGGCCACTTGCACTGTCCGGTTGCATCATGGACACTAAAAAGGTAGAAAAAGAATGCTTATTATCTTTCTTCAATGCTCTCAAGTACCGGGAAGTGGCTTGTGGGAACCGAAGAGGTAGATAAACATGAGAGAACTTAAGTATCCTGATGGTTCTATGAATGCAGCTGACATGTCATAATGACTCAGCTGCTTCCCAATTGCCCTGCGAGGGTATCCTCCCGACAGGTCCCACGCTCCAATCATAAAGTTGTGTTCGTTCATCAACGCTGAACCTCTGGAAAAGGTCAATGAAGTGGGGCAGGTTAGACCACCTGAGCGGAGGATAGCAGTGATTATATGCGAGGATTGCGAAGCATTTCCCACCGATTTACTTCGACAATTTTCAAAGCATCTACTTGTTCACTCTTGTGGATCAAATAAAAACCCTTGACCCATGTACCTACACCAGTTGTTCTTTCGAGAGGCTGATGAAAGTTTTTCAGGCGGATATGATAGGCATATTCAGGCAGACGGGATCATGGTAGAAGGCTGCAACGGAGGAGGCTATTGAGTATCCACATAATATCTGGACATCAAGCGGGTTGAAGTTCCAGAATCTCATCACGGATGGCAAGCCTAGGGGGCAAAGGAACACAAGGTGAGAAACCTATCAAAATGGCCGAGTCGTCTCCTTCAGACACGCACACTTCGTTGTTCTCCAGCAGGCGACGGTGTGATAGGCATACATTGATGAGCACAAGCGAGTTTCTGGCAATTAAGCCACATAGGGAGGTCACGGCTTGGCTTGATAAAAAAACATAAGGCGGAATTCGGTGACTGTTTTCGACGCCAAAGGCTAGGAACGGTGACGGGATGTCTGCTCGATCTCTAAGCCCCTGGACCTTCGACTATGCTAATGAAGTACCACGGGTATCAAATAAATGGTTTTACATAAAACACACAAAAAACCGGACGGAAAGAGCACGAACAAAAACAGTGGTGTTCGTTTCGAACGCACCCGAAGAGTACGGCACGGTTGGTGGCAACATCCTATGGTTTCATTCGAGGTACGGGGAGCTAGACTATGGACATCAGTTGAAAGTTGCTCTTTTCCTTGACTGTGGGTCGGCTGGAATGAAATCAACACCGACAAGGATGGGTTCCCTGCCGATGATCTATCCAATGACCGCATCAGAGTGACCCTTCGTCCTGCAAAGGATGTTTTTGCCAATCTTCTCTGCAAGGTGCTAACATACAAATGGAAGCACGACAATGAGTATATGGCAAGGCAAAAGGAAGCTTGTAGGTGTCGACGGCGTGACAGACGAATAAGCGTACAAAGGTTCTGAAGAAAATGGCTCCTTTTGGGTGCGGACGGTTACCCTATATGTCCTTGAAGCGGGTGACGAACCTGCTTACCTCCGGAGTGATCATGATGAGGCCATCATCCGTGCGTGACACAGTGAATTGTTAGAGTATCATAAACAGTAATCCTAATGAATGATGTTATAGTCATATTGAGATCATATGAGTTCTAGAGATTGTTGAGTTGTACCACGATGGTGATTGATGTATGCAAGTCAAAAGGATTTCAAAAATATAAAGATTAGACGTGCGTGTATAAGCAATAATGTAGAGCTCCTCACACCTCGCAAAAGCTATGTTGAAGATTTTCAACTTCTCTTCAAATTTTTGGAGGTAAATTTACAAAGGGGGTATTTGAATTTTTACACCCTTATTCAAATCAAAACTGGCATTTAAAAACTATAATAATTAGACCTAGTCGTGTATAAGCAATAATGTCGAGCTCTCAACAACTTAGCAAAAACTATGTAGGCAGATTTTCAACTACTATTCAATTTTTGGAAGTAATTTACAAAGGGGGTAATTGAATTTTAAGACCCCATATTCAAATTCAAATGGAATTCAAAAAATAAAAGATTTGAAATATGCTACTTCAGCCAAGTTTTAGAGAATTAAAAATAATGCAACTTCAATGTTTGGAGTTTTTTCAAGTTCTAGTAAAAAACATCATGGAGTAATTTGAAATTAAAGCAAAAGGACGATTTACAAAATCCACACATCACTGCCGGTTATAGAGGAAACCGGCAGTGATGTGCCCTTCCGACCCCCCGACCTCTTAGCACCTCGCCCCACCTAGCCCTCCCGCCCCCCGGGCCCCGCCCTTGGCGTGGAGTCGGAACGGCCCCGACCCCAGGTGAGTCCAAGGGCCCATCCCTGCGAGGGTTTTCGACGAAAGCCACGTGGGATGTAGTGTTGGCTTGGCTGCATGGAAGAAAGGGAAAGGGGGGAGGGGGAAGATGGAGGGAGAGGGAGGAGTGGAGGGAAAAGGGGAAAAGGGGAAAAGGAGAAGGGAGGATGTCCACGAGGAAGGGATAAAGGGGAAGGAGGGGGGGAAAGAAGGGTAGCTTAGAAAAAATATGATAATTATATATGTCATCATCTAGCTTGTTAGAGAGTATAGATGAAAAAGGGTTTGCTTAGATAGAGAAAAAAGATATGCTTGATATTGTTTTTTATGTATTTTACTTAGATATGCTTGTTCAAAGGTTTGTATATGCCCTGGCACAATTTTATTATTATACATGCACTAATGATTTGATGCTTTTAGGTTATGATAGATAGAGATAGAGGTAGGGGTTAGAGATGCATTGTATTGCAAATGCTATTGCGAAGCTGATTTTTTTTATTATTTTTTTTGGGCACTTTACTTTAGAAAAATTTTTAGGGGGAGAGATAGAAAGATAGATGGATTTGGAAAGAGATATAAATGCCTCCCATGCTTGGAGATAGAGAAAGGATTATGACTTGGGGACATTTTTTGGAGTACAACACTTATCTATTTACTTGGTCCCCTAGAAATTGTTACACTTATTCTTGTATTATGTCATCATCCATGCTTGTATTTTGTTTTCAGATAGAGGATAGAGGATATATTGCTAGTACTAATAGATAGGTAGAGTATGAGGGAGTTTGATTTTAGAGTATGAGATAGATAAATTTGTGGCTGCTGGCTTTATATATATTGTATTATGTTTCATTTCCTATGGGTTTGTAGGGGAAAATGTGATAGGATTTGGATATAGATAGAGATCATGGCTTTAGATAGATGACTAATCTATATAAACATATTGTGGAGGCACATTTTGGGACATATATTATTTATTTTGTGGAGGCACATTTTTTGGGGGATCATGCTAATCATTTTGTCTATATATTATCTAGATTTTTGGAGGATTTTTGTGGACCCTGTTGTATCATCCTTGTTTAATTTTTGTTATGAGAGGGGATGTATGTAGGAGATAGGAGATAGTTTATAGAATGACTTATAGTTTATGGGAAAATTTTTATCAAAATAATGGCTTTTATTGTGACTTGTACCTTGGCTTTATGATAGGATAGAGGTGCATGACTTGTACCTATGGGTTTACAGTAGAGGAAGATAGAGGATAGAGATTAGGAGATTATAGATGTATAGTACTTTTAGATAGATGGAAATTTATATCATATTACATGGGTTTAGATAGAGAGATATAGATAGAGATTAGAGATATATATAGAGATAGAGAGATAGAGAGATATATGTATAACATGACTTATAGATATGACTTATGTATAGCATGACTTGACACATTTCATATCATATATATACATGGTTAGAGAGATGTATAGCATGACTTATAGGTAGTTCACTTATGTATACCTAAATGAACCCGCTCGACTTATGTATGACTTTTGAGTCTATCTATCTACCTATGAGCTAATACCAATAATCAAAATTCATGTCCAGAAACATGACAATTAAGTGCCGATTCACACCCATCGCCCTGTGACCGAAGCCGATGACCAAGGAACTAGTGGTGGCGGTGCTGAACTTGACCAAGGAGCGATGACAACCAGCAAGGGGATCAAAGACCTTGGAGCCCTAGCCATATGCTAAACCTAGAAGAGGGCCAAGCAGACGAGGTAATAACTTAGGTCATACCTAAACACGGTAGATATAGCCATAAAAGTTTGATGGGGACTTATTTATAAATTTTGAAGCAGGTTCCGCCGGAAGGTCCAAGTATTGGTGAGAGTTCCAGAAGGACTAAGCGTGGTGCAACAAAGCTCCCTCAGACAACTAGACACTGGCACATCTCTCAGTTCGATCAACTAGGGGAGCCGGTGGAGCCACTTAAAGCATTGGGCCCATACAAGAGTACCATCGGGGCACTTGTAAGGGACTTCATCCCGATCAAATACAGGAAGTGGAATGGAAGTGATCAAGACCCGTGGAGGGTTCCAGAAGTCGAGAAGGAACTAGTTTGGAACAAGCTCAAAGGGTATTTCACTTTCCCTAATGATTGTGATGAAGCGACAGTCAAGAAGAGGGCCAAGGAAATCATGGGTCACTCCTTCAAGAATTTCAAGGGAAAGTTGCACAAAGCTCATCAAGGAGGAAAAAGAACCGAATTTTGTGGGAGGTGAATTCAGCAAGCAGAGGGACTTCTGGGAGGAGTTCAAGGCTTACAAGCTATCCGATGAGGCCAAGGCATCAAGCGAAAGAAACAAAGCAAACTCGCTTAGGTCAAATAATCCTCACCGCCTAGGATCGCGTGGGTACGTAAGGAAGATTCCGGATTGGGATGCCCAAGTCGAAGCACTAGAGCAGAGCGGCGTTACGCCTCAGACAAGCAATTGGCAGCCCATATCAGTGAACTACCTATTCGCAAGGGGGGCACAATACAATCCTGACAGGAGCCTTTCCGCCAGGGCTGAACCCGTCACGATCTCCTCCAGAAGATTTCCACGATCACTGAGGAAGTGCATAGAGGGGCCCGCAGGTCGGGTAGAGAAAATGACGTGCTCACACAAGCACTTGGAAACAAGGAGCACCCCGGTCGCACTGGAGGAGCCGGAGTAATTCCTTGGGAGAAAGCATTTGAAAGTGAATCCGCTTCCTATAGGAGCCGGGCAAGGGCTAGAACGCAAAGAGAAGAGGAGCTCCAAAGGATGCAACAGGAGCTAGAACAGAGCATTGAAGCACGGATAGCTGCTCAAGTGGCGAGCGCTATGCAAACCATGTGTTCGAGTCAAGGGCCGCATGCAATCTCGGCTTTGAATAGCCCAGTGCCCGGCAAGGGCCGCAGTAGCTGTGGCTCAACCCCTATGCCTGACGATGAAGAGGTCAATGCTCCTCATCCGGTGGACGACATCAAAGACCTATGAATGTCAGGTTGTACATCCGACAACAGTGGACCAAAGACAAGGTGGCGGTCGGACAAGCATTTCCTAGAGGAGAGAACATTGTGACACCCTGTGTCAAGCTTGCATTAGGATCATCATTAGCCACTAAGCACATCATTTCTTTGCATTCATGTTTGCATATGCTATCATTTCATGTGTGTGTTTATATGTTTTGAAACTAGAATTGAATAGGTGTTTTGTGCTTTAATCTTGTGATTAACCTGTTTAGTTAAACCTTGCTTTGCTTAGAGTAAAGTATGGTTGCTTTATGTTTAGTTACCTTGCTTAGTTTTATCAAATAAAGAAAATGGAGAAGGAAATTAGAATCGAGACAGGCCGAGCACCACCCCTCGACCTCGACCCCCGCTCGATGAACGTGACGGACCGAGGGTTCGATCGAACGACCCCGAGCCAGAGGCTCAGTCGATCGACGCCCCCCTCGACTTCGACCCCTCGATATGGCGAACCGAGGCTTGGACGAACGACCCCGCACGGAAGGCTCGACCGAGTCGGAGGCTCGATCAGCCCATCGACCCTACCCTCGATATCGACCCCTCTCCCGCACCCTCGCTCTCACGCACGTGTCGCGCACGCCCTCGCGCACTCAACCGACCGCGGCTGAGCCGTACGTCGGAGTCATCCTCCGCGTGGCCGACGATGCCTGACCGCGGAAGTGGAACACGCCATCGCCGCGCTTTGGCACTGCACCGACATCGCTGTCGCCGCTCGCGCTGTCTCACTCAAATCCGCGTTAACGGCGCGTCGACCAAGTCTTGCTCTGCTCCGCCCGCCGCGAACACGCCAGCGCCGCTGCCACCACTGCACCATTGCGTCAGTCCCCTCTAGCAGCGCCGGTCGGCCATGACCAAGCAAGGAGGAGCGCCTATACCTCCTCCACCTCCCGCACTCGTTTACACTCATCCGCACTCGCTCAATCGCTCGCAATTCTCTGCCTTCTTCGCGCCGAGAGCTCCGAGCACCGCAAACGCCTTCTTCTCAAATCCACCACCACCCGAGCTCCTCTGCTCAATCCTTCTCGCACTAGCCTTCGCCTTTGCCCCGCACACCGCTGCTCGCCTCTTCTTCCCCAACCAAGCACTCCAGTCGCCGGAACGCCTTCGCCGTTCTTCGAACTCCGAGTCGCCACCGCACCGATCAACCAGCGTTCACCGTTCGTCGTCTCGTCTCCGACGCCTCCATCTTCATGGAAGCTTCGCCGAAGTTAACCGAGGTGAGAACGCCTTTCCCTAGCTCTAGTTCGACCCTTATCAGCACAGCACGTTGGCCGTGCGCCATTGCCGCCGCCGCGGAGCTTGCACGTGGCCAAGGTTCCACAGAGCCTCTCTGGCTCAACTAGCCCTCGAACCACACTCACCACATCACCACGATGCTCACGCACCCCAGCGCCGAGCCTCGCTGTGGCCAGTAATCACTTCGCCGGGTCACACCGCCGTGTTGCACCACCACCGCACACCGTCGACCCCTCTTCACGGTCGCGCCAGTTCAACCAACACCACCAGTGGATGCGTGTAGTCATCCCGAGCCTAGCACAACCAACCCACCGCCGGAGACCTCACCGCCGGCGAAAACACGTTGATCAGCACCGTTCTCTGTTCCGCTCGACGGTGGATGGACCTCGAGTAATTGAGGGGTCATGCCGTCAGTTGCCTCGAGCGCCTCTGCGTGTCTCGAACCAGTTCCCGAAATGATTTCCTATTCTATTTTTAGTAATATGCCATGATTGTTTGTTTATACCTAGAGTTTCGTGAAATTAGTGTTGTTAGATTCTGCATGTTATGATCTGTATGTAGTTTATAATAAATGTTTTTGGAGAATGTCTTCGGTACTAATGTTTAATTAGTTGCTTTCTGTTTTTATCAAAGTTAGCTATGTGTTTCTGCTTTTTTTCTTAGATTAAGTTCCTATGGTAGAATGTTTGTGTAATCATAGAACTTTCCTGATAAATATGTTTCTAAGTATAGCTTCTGTTAAGTTTAAGTTATAGCCTATTTACCCTGTTTGTTAAGTAGTTCTAGTTCTAAGTAGCTTTGTGTAGTTCTTTTGGTTGTATGCTTAGAATCTCTATTAGTGTGTAAATCTTGTTAAAGCATCATCCCTGCACCATTCAGTTATTTATTTATGCATTGCAATCATTTAGGATCCGTGGAGGAACATCAGGAGCCCACAGAGACCGAAGCCCAGGAGGTACAGGAGCTGTACGAGGAGTACCACGAGCTCGACACTAACCTTCCTGAGTGCCCTGACCACCAGCCCTCCACCTTCTCTCAAGGCAAGCCCCAGAGCATTCTTAAGTCTCCCAGTATTTACAAATTAATCTACTTGAGTATTTTATACTGTGATGCATTAGGTGACAGGAGTTGTTTGAATCCCAATTTGCTGCATTACCTTCCTTGATTATTGTTTTACCTACCTTGTTACCCTGTTAATAAGAAGTAAAAGCAACCGATTAGCATGCTTAGAATAATGGTTACCTTTCTTTTTATGTTTCGTATTATCCCTTGTGGGTAATACTATCACGGTTGTCTATATTTGCTATCGTGGAAAGAACCTATGGTAGTAATGAAATACGGTCAACTGGAAGGCAAGTGCACCAAGTGGTCAAGACTTGGGGGCAGTCCGTCCGTTGGATTGTATAGGTTTGTGCACGATGGTGGCCCTCTTACATCTTTGAATGCGCCCTTTCACATAGGGCCGTTGTGAGTATCGACCCCGAAGCCGAGTAAACACTGTCCGGGCCGGAGCTCAATCTGCTGTGAGCGCCCTCTAGACTGTAGATACGATCTGCCCCTGTGGTGGCCATCTATTTTCTACAATTGGGTGGACCAATGCGAGCCCGCGTCGATTACCACCCGGACTTTGTTGAGCGGTAACCTAATGCTGACCCGACGGGGAAAGTATGGGCGTGTGTTAAAGGTAATCTTACCAGCTGGTGTATATCGATTTGAATTGCCGCCCCCCACTGGATATGGGGGATTATGCTGAGCTTCACCACGGTACAACTCCATGTGACATCGTAATGGTTTTTACTAAAATATTGATGAAGGAACTGGATATATGTTACTATATTGTTTGAGTAGTTCAAGTGAGTGCTCTAGTACAGGTGCAATAACCTAGAGATAATTAGTAGGATAAAAGATGACTGCTCATCGCATCATTAAAGTAAACTCCTTTAATTGAGCATTTCTGCAAAGTAAAGCTTACCCAACTCTAGATACAGCCATGCATATCCTTGGAGTCTTTATTTTCAGTTAGACGCGTAAGTCTAGCTGAGTACATTCCCGTACTCAGGGTTTATCCCGTTTGTTGTAGATGGCCAAGTATACTTCGGCTATTGTAAGAATTGTCTCTATCCTATTGAAGGAGAAGAGGAGTAGGCCTTGGGCAAGGTCTCCTACAAGCTCATCTTTTGCTGTTGTCGGACCTGACGTTGTGGGCAACCCTACCTTTTAAAACTTCAAGTTCAGTTTCAAACAATGTTTACTTAGCCACAGGTGTTGTGGCATAAGAACTACTTTTATTTGGAACAAGGTGTTTTTATAACTTATTTCATACTTTAAAGTATTTTCGGTCGATTTGTGGCTCGTTCGAATGTGTATCCCTGAATGTACGCGACCCTGAGTTGAGGGTTAGAAATCCTTCGGAATTTCCGGACTACCGGGATTATATGGGCTCAAGTGTTTTAAGTGGTAGTTAAAGTCGGTACTCTAGCACTTGATCTTTTAATTTGGGCGGTTCCGTCACAAACATCATTCATGGCAAGTCAGTGCCACTGGGGTTTAGTCAGGGTCAGCATTGATAAGATATTGGACAAGAAATACAATTTAAGATACATATTGATTTTCCCCAAAGGAGGAAGATGGCCGCGTCTAGTTCACAAAATTGGGCACTCATGTCGCCTGGCGCAAACGCTTCATCAAGCTAGATAACCAGCCATCTTCGGATGATTTATGATGATAGTGATCATCCCGGTCGCCTCCGCCAAGAGGTTTCTCTCCTCGTCAAGATCCACCGACACCTCCTCCCGCCAAAGGAGAAGATCCTTCTCCACCGCCAAAGGAGAAAGACTCCCCTCCCCTCCTCCTCCCCCACCAGCATCAAAGTCCCCCGGATAGGATCTCGAACAGCCTAGCTCTACATCAGGTTCGACTTCGAACAGAGGAGGTCATCAGCTTCAGTTGGTAAAGATCCCAAGATGACTAGTAAAAGGTGGCAGTCAATGCCGACTAAGGACGATATTCTATGAGCTTAGATTGCAGAAAAGGCCGCCAAAATTGCCTTGTATGAATGATTGGCTATATTTCCTGAGAATAGAGCCAATTTGAAAGGCAAAGCAAAAATCCGGGTAACCCAAAAAAGAGCTAGAGAAATACATACCTTTCAGTAGTAGAGATACAAACTTGGCCGCGGACCTAAATTAAGCATAGAGGATGCCGAGAATCTCTATTTTGAAAAAAACCGATTTTGAAAAAGGGCCCAAAATTGCATACAAGTTTGAACTAGGCAAGCCTTGGTCGCCAGCCAAGAAGAGTATAGAAATTTGCCAACAAACATGCAACAGTTGCATGATTATTACATCATAGATAGTAACAACAGCAAAGACAAGAATGCAACCTTTGAAGTATGCATCCCTCCATATTTTATTTTTAATCATTCTGAAGAAGTTGTGCATACTATTCATTATGAAGACCTCTTTCAAACTCTTTCAACGACGCTCGCTGGATGTGCAGATTATGATGTTAGGACTATTTTAAGTCCCAAACCCCTAACAACGTTATAATAAATTACGTGATCTGCATTTGAATATATCCATGCATGTTTATTTTGCAGGTTTTGTAGCAAAATTTTTCTTCAAAAACGAATTTGCATTTGACTTCTTGGACCCCATCTATGTAAACGAGACAACATGCAAGCCGGTCTCCAAGATCCGTATGTCTCAGTAAGTTTGAAGATAGAGTTTGAAAGAATGTTCTTAGTCGGCAAAACAAACGCACTGCTAACCTACAATTGCGAATATGTGTTCTCGACCCCTTTCTTAAGTGTTTTTTTCTTGATATATCATTCAATAACATGAACTTTGTAATTGCAACAAACCATTACGTCCTTTGTAGATTATAAGTCTTAAAAATTCAACTTTCGAGGTGTGGGACTCAAAAAAGAAGCCCCTTAAAAAATTATCGAACCCCTAGTCAAAGTGCTAAATAGTAAGTGAACCCAATATCACCACACTTTTCAATCACATATGATATTGTAATTAATAATATCCTGAGCCTTCACACTTCATTTACATTGTCACATGGAATAAAGGTGTTACCCGATTGGTGAAATGTGGAGCCTAAGATGCAAAAGAAATGGAGAGAACCATTCAAAGTGGGGTATATGAAGAGCTCAAGGCCCTAGATCAACCAAAAGGGGAACAAAGAATGCGGGTTCTATGTGATGTGGGCAATGATTTGCTTTCTTTGACGCAAAACTAGGATAAGAGATGGATGGTACATACGCGTCGCATTTTAATTCTATTGTTTTATCTTACGTATGTGCATCTCAATATCTCTTGTATCAATTTACGCGCAAAGATCAGGACCACAATAGGTTGGTGGATTTTGAGATAAAAGGATTTCAAGAGGAGTTTGCAACTCTTATTCTGGACGATATAGTGGTTAAAAAAGGATGTCTATTCATTGTGAAGAGTAAGGACTTCAAGAAGAACTATGGGAAAGACCGCCTCGAAAAGGCTATTGGAATGCGACAATTAATTCGTACTTTAAGTTTTGTTTGGATGTTTTGTAATAATTATTTTTAAATGTGTGATGGGTTTGTATTGTCGCTAGTCCACAACCACCTTCAATTCGCATCGATATTTAAATGGTTCGATAGCAAAACCCCCCCACGATCTCCCAAACCCCCCCACCTCTACCATAAACCCTATACCAGAAACCCAAATAAAAATAAAAAATATTAAAAAAATACAATTTTAAAAAATAATATCACTGCCGGTTTGGGGTGCCAAACCGACAGTGATGACTAAGGGATCCTGCCGGGTTGGTGTTAAACCGGCAGTGATGGCTCAAAATCACTGTCGGTTGGTAACACGAACCGGGAGTGGTGCTTGACCACTGCGGTTTGGCATAATCGGCAGTGATGGCATGAGTTCATCACTGCCGATTTGTCAGTGCCGGTTTAAAACCCCTACTGAAGGGGGGTTTTGAACCGGCACTGTTTGCCGTTTCTGTAGTAGTGCAGGTGGGGTTGGTGAGAAAAGCGTTGTTCACATATGCATCATCACTGGCATGCATGGGTTCAACGATCAGCGGCGTACTGGTGGACTAGCAAGTGCCTGCTGGCATGCGAGGGAAAGATTCATATCCTCGAGAGGAGTGCGTGGTGACTGACTTGGTCTGCGCAATAGCGACCACATGTACACCAACGCGCCCCCGTCGTCAGGTGTGCACCCCCGACAGACGATAAAAACATGCATGCATTCTGTTACGTGTATCTTTTCACGAGCGAGCAGACGCGCCCCGCGGCGCATATACGCTTTTGATGACAAAAAGGGCCCGGGACCGTGTACACTGTACACGTACGTTCTTTGTCGTGGCCCTCAGGCAAGGGGCGTGCATGGTCCATACATGCATGCATGTGTGTCGGTGTCAAGTTTCGATCGCGCCGGTCTTTATTTAATCCTGTATATCTCGATCGCGAGTTAGTCGTACTAAGTCTTAGTACCACCACGTTACACACGGTGCATTGTTTCATGTCTTCCCACAGCAGTGTGGCCCAAGCGCTAGACCGAACAAATTAATTGATTAATTAGAGAAGGGTGCATTTGTCTTATGTATGTGTGACGGTGAAATTCTGTTTTTTTAAAATTTGGGTTTTTTCTCCTTTCAAAAATTGTTTGTGGTGTTTCACCCCCAACCACAAGCTAGCTAGCTACGACGTAGTTTGCAGCAGCAGCAGCAGAAGGGTTCAGCAGGCCCCATGTTGCGGTCTCGTGTGGCTGTCGTCGTAGTAGAAACACCTGCAGTGCAGGCAGAGGCAGGGCTATCGAGCCGGGCCGGGGCACAGCCGGCCGGCGACGACGACGTCGATCGTGACGTCCCTCGCCGCCGTCGGCCGTCGCCGCTGCATGCATGGGCACCGGGGGGGAGTAGGTAGTTAGCGCGGCGGGGCGGGGCGGCGTACGTTCGATCGTGGCGGGGTGTGGTGGGTTGGGTTTGGTTGATCGAGCTGAGCTGGGCTGTCCGCTGCTTGGCAACCCCCTGCATGCTGGCATCCACAATTCCACCAAACACACATGCGGTCTTTGGATGCGGGACGGCAGATCGAGGCGAAGCCGGTTGGCGTTCGCGGACGGCCGACGGCCCTCGCTCGCCGCCGGTAGGTAGGTGCGGCCGGCCTGGCCCCGGCCCCTGTAGGTTGGTCGGGGACCCTGCTCTCTCAATCGCGCAAACGTACGGCCCCTGTAGGTTGGTCGCGCTCAGGTTTTTTTTACTACTACAAAAATCATTTTTGTAGGCGATTCACAACTTCATGACGCCAGTAAAAAAAATAGGGTGGGCCCAGCAGAGAAACCGTCTATGTAAAAAAAATTTACACATGG
>JAJDON010000061.1:0-55509 GCA_022036555.1 Microstegium vimineum
CCGTCTTTTAACTTACTGCCTTGAGACCTCACTCAAGACTTTTCGGGTTTATTGCGCCACACATATTATTTTTTTTTGATCTAGGCATCTACTCTGCTTTTAGGGTTTGGGTTTTGGGGGCCATGACACAACACTCCCAAATTTGGGATGAGAACAGGGAACAATCATGGATGCAGATTTTGAACCTTCCCTAGGAGGACAAGATTTTCCCAAAATTTCCTAATTCTCCCTTGATTCTTTTCCCTTTAAAATTCACCCCAACAATTGGGTGCCTGAACTATTTGGTCGGAAACAGTTTTCAGTCCAAAATTTTTTCTAATGCTAAGCTGCAAGCCCAAAACTCAAACAGTATGGCCTGCTATTTATGTTCCTCCTGGCTCCCCAAATGAAATGGCCTGCCACTTGTCTTGTCTTATTATATGCTGGCTCACTTTGGGTGCACCTCTCACTTTGAGCTTTCATTACTACAACCTTTCTCACATTTTTGAAGGTTTTGAAAAGCCCTAGATGGATTTTTTTTTTTTTATTTCCCCAAAGTATTTTAAAAACCCAAATTTTCCCGTTTTTTGTTAGCCCCTTTTGCTAATTTACCGATTTGCAGGTTTCTGTATAGTTTTTTAGATCTGAATCCCATTTTTTTTTCTCAAAACTCTTTTGTAAAACATGTGCCAGGTTTTTTCAAAATGTGAATGCCAAACAAAACCAGATACCTTAAGATCCAAAAGCCGGGGAAAAATTCTGACTGGTGAGCATGTAGATGAAACTGCTGGCCAAAAATTTTTTTTTTTTTATACAGCAAAGCATACCTTTTTTCCTCTAATAAATTGGTGCCAAATTATGCTCTGTTAGCTAGATTTATAAGGTCCTGTTTGGCACATCTTAGTTTCACCATTTAAGCAATTTTTTTTACAAAGTATTTTTTATGATAAACTTTCTTGTTGAAGCTAAGCTGTTTTAGAAACTACTCCTCCGTCCCATTGAAAGTGTCACTAGAAAAACTGTGTTTCTCTCACAGACACGTTTTTCAAACGATACTTTCAATGAGACCGATGAGTAGTTTTTTCCAAACGATACTTTCAATGAGACCGAGAGAGTATTTGGTAAAATAACTTCACATGATGGAAAAATAAATAAAATAACTAAAATTTTTAGCAAAATGGCTTCGTATGATGGAACGAATAAATAACATGATTATAATCAAGAGATGAAAATAGAATAAGCTTCTTCTTTTTGTTTTATTTTAAACCCTTATTCTTTCGTGAGAAGAGAAACAAAAATTGGAGTATGTATGACAAAAAAAAGATAATGGGAAAAGGTAATAGGCAGCACCAACATAAGCGAGCAGTCTTTTTTACCTCAACCAAAGTTCATTTTCCCACGTAGATGAGGATGCCTTATTGCCTTTGAGGCAGCTGATCTTGCAATGCGGGTAGACACGATGCTCCACTTCATGCATGGCTGATGACTATTACAACAATAGACACGATGCTCTCCACTTCATGCATGGCTATACCCTATGAGGGCATCACTTATGCAAGCTAACAGCAGCATATACCCCTCACCAAAAAATTGGCTCCATGTGGGCAAAATTTTGTCAGGGCTTCACCAACGCTACAACGTAGCGTACTCAACGTACGTACTGCCCCATCCTCCACATATTCTTTCCAGCATCCATGTCACCGAAGATGGTGGTTTGCAAGTTGCCAAGTCGATGGGTCTCACACTCTCACCTGACAAAAGTTGCAGGTGATAATAAAGCAGGGGTTTGGAGTGATGGGCGGCACGAAGTGGCCCCATCTGCCATGCCAGAAGAAAGGTCACACAATTTTTGGGCAGCTTTTTAGGTCTGACGAAGCAACACGCCCCTACAACCTGCGTTGGGAATTGGGAGTGTTTTGGTTCCCAACCAAACTTTGCTCGCCATGCAGCGACTGCCACAGAAGTTTGGTTGGCGTTTGGTTCGTGCGTAGTTGTGGCGGCCACAGTCTGCCTTAGTTCATTTGCATGCCCATTTTTCCGCCACGGGTTTTGGGCGGCCATTTTCTTCGCCACAGGCTTTGGCGACGCCACAACGTGGTGGTTGGCGGGGGCTGTGAACCAAACAGCCCCTTTGATTGCCCAGATCACCGGATGTGTGTGGCCTGACATTTTTTTGCGTGAGGCATACAGGCATCACTTGCATTGGTGAAGCCCTCACAATGCAAGTCACATCTATACATATACCTTGGGTCCTATCATTTTTCTCTCTCCCTCAAACATTGAGGTCACTGGGTTGTGGTCCTTGTCAACCAAACGCACCATGGTGTGGTCCTTGCCCCCAGAGCACATTCGAACTACTGTTTCCAAACTACTGTTTCCCACTTTTATATCAGATCAAACCATCATTGAAAGTTGGGGCAGCACCCCACTGCGGTGCATTGGGGAAGCCTTGAAGTGACATGAACTAAGTGATGGTGAGATGGAATCTGGGACAGAAACACCAAGTATAGCTATGCTTGACAAATTAGATGACGAAGAAAGAATTTGTATTCACGCAGCGGTCAAAAACTGCGGCTGGCACGAACGAGTTTTCGTGTTTGCGTTTCGACGCTCGGTCCGTCGGAAGCGGCGATGAGGCGCGCATTAGCCGGGTGGCTATTTTGGGTAACCGTCCCGCCCACCTTCTTTTTGTTTTCCTTGTTTTTTTTTCATTTATATAATAAACAAAATGTTTTTATACATGGTTTTTCCAAAAAAAAGACATAGTCTAGGCCCAGCAAAAGTCCATTGTTTTTCGTTGACGTTGGACTTTACCTCCATCCGTCCCTAAATAGATGTCATTTTCGCTCTCGAGAAGTCAATGTTTTTCAAAATGTCGATAATTATGTATTAAAATATTTAAAAATAATTATGCTAAAATGATTAGTATAATCAGACAGATCTTTAAGTTAGTTTTTAACAAATTTATTTAGAGATAAACAAATGTTGTAACGTTTTCTATAAACTTAGTCAAAGTTGGAAAAAAATTTGACCTGTAAAGCATCTATAATGTCGCCCTTTTTTGGACTTCAACAAGGAAAACAAACAAGAAGAAAAAAACAAGGAAAACAAACACCTATCCGGAAAAAAAAAGCAAACCACCCGCCCGGTAAAAAAAAGAGAAAAACAAACAACCGCCCGGACAAACAAGCCCCGCCGCTTCCGTGCTACTTGGGACGCCTCGCCGCACCGCGCGCCGGTCCTACTAACTAGCTTCACTCTTCGCAAAAAAAAAAACTAGCCTCGCGTTTGCGCGGACGGTAGCCACGCATTCGCAGTCCCGCGCTGCACGGCCGCTTCCAGACTCAGCCTGGACATTCAGTTTTTTACCCAACGATCGGTAAATTCGGTTCCTAAAAAATTGGTACCCATCGGTTCCCTCCAAAAATTGGTACCGAGGAAATTCGGTTTTGGTACTTTCGGTATTTACCGAATTGATCACATAGACATAAAATAGCAAGTTCAAAAGTATTTTTACATAAATTTTTACATGGTTTATAGAGAATCATAGTGTCAAATACGTAATATAAAAAAACACAAGACTATAAGAGTAGAATATCAAATATATAATATAATTATCAAAAATAGTACAAATTTAATAATATAAGAATACCCCACATCAACACATTTCGGTAAATTCGGTAAACCCAGGGAAAGAACCGAATGGACCTCGTTTAAATTTGGTTCCTGGGAATTAGGAACCGAACATGGTACCAAAAATTTGGATTTGATATTTTTTGGTTTGGTTCTCGCTACTTTCGGTTTGGTTCTCTGTTTAACGTAATTTTGTGTCCAGGGTGAGTCCAGACGCCATGGGCGCTGCTCACGGGTCACCTGCCATGTGATTTCTCCTCAGTCCTCACCCCAAGCTTCTCACCCAACTGTAAAAAAGTAATGTAGTTTTCGTGTTGGACTGCAGTAGTGCTAGTGCAGTGCAGAGAGGCTCCCAAAGTCAGAGCCGACGGCTGCAGCCGCATTGTCGAGAAGACCTCTCCTCCTCCGTCCACGCGATCACACCCCACTACCTAGTTGCAGTCTCATCTCGCAGCGTTTTGCCTGCGTGCGTTCAGAGCAGCCGCTGCATCCCTCGCCTTCTTCAACCGCCGTGGCTGGCTTCGGGCTCCGACTTTGGATTGGATCGCTCGACGTTTCAACTTTCAAGTAACCCCAGCTGGCTGCAACCTGCTGACCGCTTTGCAAAGGTGTGTTTCCTCGCCGTCATTCTTGTTCATGGATGCTATTGTGCAGTCTATGTTTTGTTTCCTCTGCCAGTAATTATGTCAGATCTTGAGGGTACCTTAGGTCTTGCACTGTGCTACCTGCTAGTTACTCTGGATCCTTTGGAAGGGGGGATTTTTTTTTTTTTGTTGAAGAAATGGATTGGAGTTTTGGATCCAAATCCTTAGGATGTAGTTTAAAAAATTTAGTGACCCTTCCAATGTTCTAGAGCAATCCCCTTCTTCTAAACACAAGTGGAAAAATTGGGTTTTTTTTTGGGCAGATAAACTAGAAATGCATGGGGGGTTTTGCCACTAAGTAAATTGGGTTGGGAAACTCGATTTCAATGGGAAGGGTAATCACCTTTTTGAATCTGCTCCCTGAACTTTGTTTAAACCCTTCAATTAAAATCTCAATGGGGCAAAAAATTTTTTGAAAAAAAAGAAATTTGGAGACAAAAAAAAAGGGAAAAAGTTGGGTTGGTTTTCCTTTTACCTTTGTTTCAAAACATTTGATTCGGGTTATTTTCTCTGCCTGCGGGAATTAAGCCAAGCTGAACCCCTTAAAGGAACATTTTCCCTGCAAAAAAAAGGAAAAAATGGAGAATTTTGGTCATAGGGGTTTTTCTTCAAAAAAATTACTCTGCATTTGGAGAAAGGGGTTGAAATTATCGTTCAAAGTTACAGAAGCAGGTACCTAAAAATGCAAAAGTAATAAACCCGAATGAGGCTAAACCAAAGGTTTTTGTCGATGATGAAAAGCATTCAAAAATCAACTAGATGCTCCCCCTTTTCCAGTGATAATTTAAACTGGGGGCCCCTGGCTGGAACAGGTAAGAAAAGGGGGACATAAAGGGGTGAGGCCCATTTTTTACGATTACATTTATCTTTTTGGGCCCAAATGGAAGGAACAAACATTTTTCCTAAAGAGAGATTGAACCAAGCAGCAGGGGAAAAAGAGGGCGCAAGCTTGCAGCACATGAAAAAATTCGTGGGGGAAATTGTCAAAAAAAGATTACGAGACAAAAAACAAGGTTTGAAAAAATAAACGGCCCAACAGTAGGAGAGATAATGCTTTGAGTTATTCTAGCAGACCCCAAACATCTGTCTAAAACAGTCGTCCCCGGGAATGTTTATGATGATTTTGGGGGGAAACCCAAGGAAAAATTAAGTGCTTAACAGAATGGTATCTGATTTGGGGAAAAAAACCGCTTTTGTTTCTCCATATGGGGAAAAGGGGAGGATTAGGAAAGGGAAACAATTGCAAGTAGCATCTACAAGAAGGAAGAAATTAAAAGAATGTTTTTTCTCCCGGCAGGGATTCAGAATCTCAAAGTTAAGGGTTAAAAGATCTCCTCCAAAAAACCCTTACTGCAGCTTATGGCAAAAAAAGAAAATTTTTCCGGGTGGGCTTGACCCCTATGGATTGCTTTAATCTAGTTGAACTACTTTAAAAAATATCTTAAAGGGCAAAGATACTTAATTGTTTTGGATGATGTTGGAGTAAAGGGCTCTTGGCCTTTCCCAATATTGCCTTTTCAAGAACAAAAAACGGGAGCCGAATTAAAAAAACACGACTCGTTTCCAAAACTGTGGCATCCGAGCTGATTCAAACCGTGAAATGAAGCTTAGTTTAAATACCAAAAGGGGGAAGCATGGACTCTTTTCTGTCAAAAGGCCTTCCAAGATTTAGATTCCCAAAAATTGCCCCCTCAGTCTTAAGACCTGTGCTGAAAGAATTGTAGGCCCCAAAAACCAAGGGTTGCCCCTGGCTCTTGTTGCTATAGGGGGGCTTCTATCCAAAAAAGAAATGGGTGAGCATGAGTGGAATTGTTTTAAACAACTTAGGGGGCAGCTTTAGTAGCAACCCAGAGCTGACTGGGGTTTTTTTGCGTTTTTGAATCTTAGTTACAACATTTTCCCCCGTTACAAGAAGAACTGTTTTCTTTTTCTGGGTCTGTTCCCTGAAACTATCAGAAAACAAAAAACAAAAAAAAACTCTGGGTAGCGAAGGATTTGTTGGGGGAAAAGAGGACCCGAGATAAACTGGCAATTAGCTACATGTTTTCCCCGAAGGAGCTAACTGATCGTTCAATTTCTTCAAGTTTTCAACAAGAATGAATATGGAAGGGCCCAAAAAGGTTTCAGATGCATGACCTTGTGAGGGGATATCTCTAATGATATCCAAGAAGGAAAAAATTTGCTACTACATGGGACTAAACCTAACTCCCGACTGCAATTTTTGATGGATCTCTTTGAGTTTTCCCTACAAAAGGATGGTTTTAAACTAATGGAGCCGTGAAAATTTTTGCACAACCAGGTCCATCAACATGTTTTTTAAAAGAAGTATCAACATCTTGGTTTAGAGCTGTTATCCCCAAACTTTAGATTGTTGAGGGTCTTTTAGCCTGAGGCACTGCCATATTCCCGAAAAAACCAGATAATGTGTCAAATTTTTTTAACTTTTCATTTTCCTTTACTTGGGATATTCATTACTCAAAGATACCAAGATCTATTGGGAAGCTTGGAATTTTGCAGGAAGCTATATCTCAAGGGTTTAAAAACTTGAGTTCCCCAAATGAAGTTTCTATGTTAAAAAGCTTTACAAACCCAATTATAGATGTTTTGGAAAAGGGTTTTGGAAATTCAAACAGCAACAAAAAATGTCGGCAGGGAAAATCTGCAGACCCTGAAATACAAAAGAAGCCAACAGCTGCGTTGTTTGGGAAAACTTGGATGTTTGACCAGGATGAGAAGCCTTGGCATTAGGAAGGTGCTAGATCCAAAAACACAGATTTGTGGACTTCGGGAAGCAATATGGGAAAACTTTGACTTCCCTTTTTCTGTTATTGCAGCTGATCGCGAAAAGAGATGTTTTTTGATCTTTTCAGACTTTAAACCGTTACCATACCGGAGAAGCTTAAAGTTAAATGGGGAGGCCCAGATAAAGGAGGGTATTCCTCCTCCCTTTGGTTTACTTCCCAAGCTGAAAAGCTTACGGCTTTGCTTTTCTGGGCTCCCTGAAGACCCACTTCTCAAATTGCGCATGTTTTCAGAATTAGGCCACCTTTAACCCTGAACCGGTGCTATGAGGGAACGAGGCGGCATTTGTGCCAGGTGGTTCCCTATGCTAAAACACCTCTATTTGAGCTCCAGGGGTAGTTGAAGGAGGTTGGATTGAGGACACACCATGAGAACCTTGCGTCGGCTAGAGCTCTGGGGCTTGAAAAGCTTGACGTCGGTACCAGAGGCCTTGTAAACCTTAAAACACTCCAACAGCTATGCATTTCGGCTCGATGGATGCATGAAGAGTACAAAAACAAGGGTAGAAGGACGCGACCGATGTATTGTTTGAACACAACCCCTACATTGGAGATCGTGATCAGAGGACAGTCACGACGAGTAAGCATCAATCCAAAGGCCTTGGTCCATAGTTATACTAAATCATACCTTTATGAATTTTAATATAACATTAAACGATGATTTGATCTTGCCTTGTTAGTTTCATGATAAATGTCGTTTAATCTTCTGTTAACATGACATCGAAAGTGCCGCAAGTTAATATATATGCATGCTGTTCATGCTTCAGTAACTGCACTGTTTTCCTTAAAATTACAGTGCAATCTCAAAATAACACGTGAAGATGCCCATACTGCTGCTTCAGCGAAGTTCAGAATGGATTAAAACTATAGAATATTTAATTTTTCCTCCACTTAAGCAGATTTACCAAGAATAATAGCGTAAAATACAGGCAAAGGCACGCTGTGATTTTTTGGAGAGAAGATATACTGTATTTTGCTTATTAGTCCAACAAATAAGACAGAGCAAGAATCATATTTTATTATTAATCAACGTTTTTCGATATTACATACTTTCAATCTATTATAAAGGTCTGTTTGGTTGAGTTACCGAGGAGTATGACATGCCACAGATTCGTCATCCACAGTTATTCAGGCTGGTGTTTTATGGTTTGCTCCATAAGTTGGACGTGCCACACATTCTTACTTGTGTGGTCCCACACGTCATATACTCATTTTCGTGCAAACTTTGCCACAACCTTCGGCTCCAATTTTGTTCGCACATACTTTTGTGGCAAACCACAGTATTACCTAAAAACATGTCACGTCAAATTGGCCAAAAACCCAAACAGACCCAAGTCGGTGTAGACTTCTGTACAGCCCGGTCCTAAATTTTTTTCTGGCTTCATCCCTTGGAGAGCATATTCGGCCTAAGAAGACAGCCACTAACAGCTTGATGAACAAAGAAATTTAGCTTCTCTCCGAAAAAAAATGGCACCCCGCTTGGATGTTGTGGCACTATGCAGGCATGAATGCGTCAGAGCAGGAACAGTCCAAGGAAGAGGATCAGTGCAGGGCCTGAAGAAAAGAACCATCACATGTTGGCTCATTGGCTGAATAAGTCCTGGATTCTGAAAACATGGCCGCGATTAGTCATAGCAGAGAACTGAGCGAAAGCCACATGTAGTTTGAAATAAATCTCTGAGCATTCATACAATGTGAGCCGAGAAGCGACCTTGATTTACGAAATTTCACTATATATTTTGGCAGGCCAAAACGGCCGACAGTTATTGAAGCTGTCGGTACTGAGTATTCTCTGTATTTGAAGTTCTCGCACAGTACATGGCAGAACTTGTCAGTTTTGTCTTTTCCGTCATTTGCACGTGAAAACTATGGATGGATCAATGTTGAGCTTGATATCTCGAAGAATAATATCTCGCGGTTGCAACTGTGCCTTCTCTATCAGTGACTGTGATAAGCGTGACGTGAGAATCTGTTTTGCCCTGAAGCTCTACTCTGGACTGCTAATCTAGATGCAATGTCGGGCCCAGCCGGGCGATCACAGGGGCAAAAACTGCAAGCCCACCCAACGCAGTCCGATTAGTCCCAGATCGGGTTTGGTCTAGTCGGAATCGATAAACTCGGGTCGGGTAACTTGTACACGCACACAGCCCACATCTTCTCAAAAAAAAAAAAAAAAAAAAAAGTTAAACGCACACGTGTACAAGGCACGTGATCATTTAGTCCCGATAACACTGCCACGTTCCTAGCAACAAATCGTCCGTCTCCTACCAGTTCATTCATCTGCGGCAGCCTACAGCTCTCACAGGCAGTTGACATTGGCACTTCCACATACCCCAACGCAAGCGTCCCCCCTCCCTCCGGACCGCTCCTCCCTCCAAGTCACAACCGGGGCACGCGGCGCCAGCTCCGAGGCGAAGCCGAAGGAATCGGCAATATGGCGCGCGTGATGCGGCGAAGGCTCTCCGCCCGCCTGGGCCGATCGCCGTCAGTCGCCGACGCGAGGTGAATTTTGCTGGTTTAAATTTGGGGGGGCTTGGTGCGCCCTGTTCCCTGTTGTGTCCGGGAGGTGCTCGCGCCGTGCACGACCGGTACCCTCTGCCTTCTGTGGGGCCTGGATTATGTCCGCCGAGCCGCCGTATGCGTAGAGCGGGAATAGCGGTGTTCGGGTGTGGGATTACGCTTCATTGTTGCGTGTTGGTGATCTGGCACAGTTCTGGTGTAATCGCGCGCCGTTCTTCGTTCGTTCTACTTTCCAGGCCTGTCCTAGTCAAGGTGACTTTTTATCTGTTTGGTAGCTGGAGCACCAAACAATCTGCAGATGCTTCAACACACTTCGACTCTGTTAATTATTGTTCAGGATTGCCGGATGGTAAGCCATATGTTGTACGCGCTTGACATAGTCAGTATTGCCATGGTGGTTAGTGATTTCAGCTGCGACGTAGCGGTCAGAATGCAGCTTTCGGCATAGAAATTGATTTTCCTTTTTAATCAACAATCTGGGCAATTTGCGTACCAGAGATATAACGAGTTGAATGAAGAGCTGGTAGTGCAAGGTGAAGCCAATCCATTGACGTAGCTTTGCTTTAAATGTATCTTCATAATGGTGCTATCGTTTAGTTGGTTATGTAGATGAAGAATATGGTCATGTTCAAAAATGTCGGCTAGGGAGTAATAAAGTTTTCAACCTCACCACCTACACACAGTGCTACTGTTGTTAGGTTGCCATAGTAATAGTTGTTACTAACTCTGCTCTTCTCCTTATTAATATAAGCCCGGGCGACCGGGTCTTTAAAAAAATGTCGATTAGTTCAATAACCCAATCAAAAGCATGTCAATCTCTAGGGCTTGGGCGATTATTAGATGTAAAGAACTAACAGCAGAAGATTTTTTTTCCTTTCAGAGAGGATTGTGATAAGCATTAACAGTACATAATCAACGAATAAATTATAGTGAGAATTTTAGCCTATGAAAAACTTTAATGTTCGAACACAGAACTGGGTAACTAGATTTCTCCGATGATCCCTGTAAAACTTGAGAAGTTTGATTAAAATCTGAATGGTAAATTATGCCTTTTCCAGGCATGCCTCATAGTCAACAAGAATCCGCAAACCGCATTGTGAAATCATGTAGAATATTCCACTGAATTCCCAGTCTACAGAGTCCTCAAAGTGGACCTACACTAGTGGGGGAATAATGAAGGTCAAAGCAGTGCAACGAAGTCTTCTTGAGTTAAGAAGCTCAGATACGGTGCTTTCATCTGCAACACACATTCAGAGGAATCCAGCCAAATTCAAGCTGAGCTCAGATGATGTTTTCTTACTTCAAGAGCAATCTTGGTGAAAAATGGTGTAGTTCAGGATGAAGACAGAGTCGCAGTTTCAATGAAGATTGGATGGGTAATTAACAAGGTGCAAGTCAGCTACTACATAACCAAAAAAACTACAGAGGTATTTCAATCATTCACCAATTAGGGCATTTAATTTCTTGAATAGCAAACAGTTACCATCAATATTAACATATTTTAGTAGTGATTGTTCATCCATTGTGTACAATGTGATAATTTCCTCAATGATCAAAAATTTTCTAAATTTTTTGAAATCACTCGTTTTGCATATACCAGGTTGGTAATCAAAATCCATGCAAATAACATATCTTATTGCTGGTTCAACTTTTTCTTTGTCATAAATTTTTTTTAATCTCTGCTATTACTTGTCGAGACACAAGAAAAGAATTAGTGAGCAAATTCTTTATTCAAACAATCTGTTTCCCAGGTTTCTAAGATTCTTATCATATTGCAACACCAAACGATTGGCTGTGGTTCCACAGGGTGGCAACACAGAGGTCTTGTAGTGGCAGTGTTGCCTTGGATTATGATGAGTAATTGTAATTTTCTAAATCTTTTAATCTGTGTCAGTGAATGAAAAATGTAGGAATAATATTCATTTTTTCTGGACCCATCCTATTGTTTATGCAAAATAATAAACAACATTTCATTGCTAGTTAAATAGAAAATGCTGAGATATTTTGCTGCAAATATGTTAGCTAATGTTTTACATGGACCGACCAGAACCACCAGATAAATTGTTAAATATGAAATTAAAAGATCATATAGACATGTTCAATTTTCCACTTCTATGCATACTGTTAACTTTAGTATTTTATTTTAATTTTTACATCTCTCCCCTATTTTCTATTCCTTATTATGCAATTGATGTGCCAAATTAGTTTTTGTCATCTGCAATTGAGTTATTTACCTGTTCATAGTGTTAAGGTTCCAAGATCACTGCTTATGTTTTATGGCCCTTAGTCTGCAGGTGATTGTTGCCCGCAGGCAGGGACAAAATCATTTCCTTTTAGATAATGTGAGTTCAATTTCTTTGCCTGTTTTCAGTACCTGCATTTTGTATGTATTCTCATTAAGTTGCTTCTTCAAAAGCATCCAAGGGTCACGAGAAATCCTTCGAACATTACAAAGAAGTGCCAACTTCTAATCTGCTTATTATGGTGTTGCTCAGTAAAATGGAATTTCTTCCTTGTGAAGCTGGTTGGTGTGCTGGAGAATTTAAGTAACTTCGTGGAAAATGAAGGGTATAGTTATATTTCGCAGTTTTTCCCTATCTGTTTTGTTCTGATTTCTAATTCATTTCAGAGTCTGTGCTGGTCTTCTGGATAACTTACTAGATAGTGAGTTAAGCATTGACTCATCAATAAAGTCTCATAACTCATTTGATCTTTCTTGTGGAATCAACTAATGAATGTTGACAGGTTTCCAGAACATTTTTTCATTCCTTATAGTTACAAATTCCCCCCCCCCCCCCCCCCCCCCCCCCCCCCCCCCCCCCCCCCCCCCCCCCCCCCCCCCCCCCCCCCCCCCCCCCCCCCTTTATAAGATCCTTTTTTTTTTTTGCCACCCAATACCAACAATAAAGTATGGAACTTCTTCTGTGCATATAACTGGAAAATTCTTGACTAAATTTGTCTGTCTCCATTATCTGAACAAAAGAAATTACACTCATGACTCATGAGCTAACCCTTAGAGAATACCAGTTCTTTGGTTCCATGCTAGAAGCCTAATTTGGCTTGATCTGCTTCTCAGGTTTATATCCACTTGACTTGGAGCAAAAGGTATTTGCACATTGGTGGAATATTTCAACTAATGAATGCCGGTGGCCCTGCGTTTCATTACGCTACGTACGACACGGTTCACTTCATGGAAGTGTACTCCGGTAGGTTACACATGATCTTATAGATATTTTAACACAAAACACATGTATTTTAACTCTCATGATCTGTAAGCTTTCCTTTTAAATTATGTTTGTTCTCCATACATGGTCTTGAAGTTGTCCGGCTGATTGGACAATCCTGATATGCTTACTACTTTAAGGAAAGACAATACTGGTATGATCTGAATGCACTTATTTATTGGTATTACTGAGCGTGATGACTACGTCCATTACCACTGGTGAGAAGCAGTATAATTTTTGCAACAACCAAACATTAGTAATACACAATTTATCGTACAGGAAGTGAAGGCTCACTCGGAGTAGTCACCAAAATATCAGTACTTACCCTGCAAAGATACCATCAACTATTTTGCATTCTTTCCTGCAATGACTACAAAAGCTGCCAGGTAATTTCCCTTGGCAATTTTCTACTTTTTATACAAAACTAAATTTACTCAATCATTTCTATGCATAAGGTCTTCATAGTGATTCTGCTTACTGATTGTGTTCCCATGAAATTACTGCTCGACAAGCAAGAGAGCTTGGGTTAGATCTGTCTGCATTTTGAATTCATGATCATCACTGTATTAATTCAGGTACTACATATTAAAATACGTTTTTAATTAAGTTATTCATCATAGAGTGAATTAAGACCCACAAATTTGTTATGTATCATCATTTTAATGTCCTAAGACTAAAAACTAAATTGGACCATCCACAACTTAGTCCCCACATTAGAACCCAGCTTTAAGCCAGTCCTACATTTAGAACAAGGGATGAAATTGTGAATCCCTTGCTAGTTGAATCAGGTTTGATGCGATGAAAATGCCTCTGATAATTCCCTAAAACCTCCATAAGACCTTGAAAAGAACTTGATTTTCTAAGGAGGTCCCTATATACAATGAAATATTTCATTATTTTGGTCTGCTTTGCATATTAAGGATTGGTTTTTGATATATAGTGTTTTATTCTGTGAGGCTATGCGACAATTGAAGGAGTATCACAATCCGTTACCTGCAGCACCGTACAAGTTTTATATTTTTAATTGAGACAACAGGAAGTGATGAATCATATGACAATGATAAGTTAGATCATAGAAATAGAACATAGATTCACATTGATCATTTGTCAATGTTTATTGACAGTAGAACTATTACAGTTTCCCTTTGTTCTGATATATATGTGACTATGCTAATTAGAGAGAATGTAATACCTATTTACTTTTTTTTAATTCACAAGGATTTAACAAAAAGAAAAAAGTTTCTTCTTGCATGAAGCTTTCTATTTTGTACAGATTCGTCTTTTTTTTTACATTACTTGGTGAAAATAATAGCACAAATAAATTTTTATTGTCCCTTTATGATATGGACTAGATGAATAGATGATGATTTCTGTAGCATGTTTATCGTCTGGAAAACATATTTTAATCTGTGACCAGGCAATTGACATTATCTTATTTGCATATGCTTGAGAGAAATTGACAATTGCTATGGTGGAAGATCAATAATCATGCAACTTGCAGATACTCAGATGAGAATAAGGGCTTTCACTGTTGTAATCTTGTGCTTAAAACTTGTCTAGATTTCTCGTCATGGTCTTATTTACCTGTTTTCTTTGTAAGTAAACAAAAACTGGAAGCATATTTTGTTGCGTTTCAATGGAAGATGGTCTAGAGCTGATGGTGTTTATCGCGCAGGATATCAGCCAAGCATCAAACTTTTGGCGGATCCGTGAGGATACACCGATAATCAATACTCTGTTATAGTCACTTATTACATGTTATACCTTAATGTTGACTGATTATAATGTTATGTCCCCTGTGCTAAAACTAGGTCAAACCATCAGTATCAAACTGTACATGACTTAGGGATAGTTCAGTATAGCAAGTGATATCTAACAACATATAACACATGCTACATGTATTACGGCTACAAATGATTCAATTCTGATTTGAACAACTTTTTTCCTTTGGAAATGCGGTTTTTTTGTGTTTTTCCAGTTAAAACTTCAAACCTAAAGCTACAAGTGCAGACCATCTTTCAATATGCACAAAATGATGGACCATGTAGTAAAAAATCATAAGATTCTGCTTCTGTTGTTGTACTTGCAGGTATATCAGAACATCTGTCCAAAGTTGGTAGCTGTGTAATAAATAAGACTTTGCCCATACCAGGTAGAAGAAGCTCTATGATATTGTTGAAGAAAATGCCTTGGCCGTCTTTGGTAATTGTAAGACTTGATCTACAAAAAATCTGCGGCATCCAGTTAACTTAGTATGTTGGTTTTCTAGGTGAAATGCAGAATGTATTGGGTCTAAGGCCACCTTGGAGAAGGGAATCTGCGATTGAACATTGTATCAAGCAATATGACCGACAATGTATTCCCATTTATATCATTTGGTGTATAACTTGGAAATATGGATGTATATTGTTTACTTATTTAATTCTTCATGTCCTTGAGTGGTAATGGATAACCCTATACTTGATTTTTCAATGAATTTTAGACTCTTGGACAAATAGCACCATTTGTCTATGAAATGGACCTTCAGCACAAAGAGGAAGCATCAGAGCAGGCATGTTGGGGCTAATGAAAAGCTGAGAAGAATCACTACAGTAAATCACCTGAACAGTAAAGTTTTCCATTGTTCTACCACCAGTCCCCACCACTTTGCACGAAGCATGTACATGATGAGTTAGAAATGACCAATGAGTTGTAGACTTCATCGATTGAATTGCTACTATTGCTTGTGCATTCACGCCTGTTGGTTGAACACAACCCAGGCATTTGTTGCACCACACATTTTTGTACTATTTTGTACCCGTGCTTTTATGGATCAGGAGATGCTTAGGTCCTTCCCAGCTTTGATTAGTCTATTGGTCCCTCTCAAATGTGGCCATAGCTTCATAGTCAGAACTGTTTTTTAAACTGTTCCAGTAGCTAAATGCAAGCAATGGGCTAATGCGGTGATTTTACTTTAAGACAATGGACAAGTTAGTATCGATTTGTTAGTGCTTTGTATAATGTACATAACTAGTAACTCTACGCAGGATAATTCAAGTGCACTTGCCCAACTCATGTTCTGTTTTTATTAGGTTGCAACTAATGGCCTCCTCAAGAAGGTTGCTGGAACCCCAAACCGATCCTGAACCCCTACAAGTTCTGCCGCAGTCCTGTACTGAAAGTTGAAGGTACCTGTTTCTCCTATGGTTTAATAAAACAGAGTTGAACTTCCAAACTAATGATTTCTCTTAATTAATGACACAAATTGGTTTTATGTTAAACCCCACTGCTTCCACCACCTGCAGGATACGGACCTAAACTTACTGAGCTTGTAGGTTGTGGCTGATACAAGCTGCTTGATGCTTGAGCTGGGCAGGAGGCAAAACCAAAAATAGAGGCGAACATGCTTATCATGGACTAGGGGAGAACTGGGAGGCATGATGATGGTTTAACTGGATACTACGTTCTGATGTGTCCCACTAGGTTACCCCAAAAAAAAAGACTCCCTCAACTTAAACGGCGTTGAGAGGAGGTAGCTGAAATAAGTCGAGAGAACCACGGCGTTGACATACGCCAAGTCCTCTCACATTAGTAACAAACACAAAGGCAAGTTGTGAATAGACGGAGAAGACTTTTATTTTGGCCAATTTTGTAGAGCGCCACCCATCGTGCCTTGCCAGCTATTTTTCTAATATCTGAAATCTCTAACATTTAACCATGTTTGATTGTGCAAATATCTCTCTCAAACCAGCTGATTTGGAAGTGAATTAGAGTGTTGGGGGTTAGTTTAAATACACGTCCAACCACATGTGTTTTGATGAGATACATGCGCATCCAAACAAGGCTCCAAATGAAAACGAAACCATTTTAAGAACCAATCTTGCCAGCTTATTGCTTAGGAACAAACTGAATGAAATGACAATTGTCCCTCAGTAGATTAAGAAAGACGCAAACGACAAAGACACGCCGTGCCATCTTGGTTTAAACGAATCAAGATGCAAAATTATAGTGCCAATTTTAAGCCCTCTGTCGTGCCAGCTTGCTTTCATCGTCTTTTTCTTGTCCTCAGAGGACTGGGTTGTATTTTTGTTGAATGGATCAAGGGCTACTGTAAACGCAAATAATACCATACTTTTTTTTGGAGCGAACCCTTTGTGCCAAAGCGCGCTTCACGCTTACTTCATCAACAAGCCAACATTATGCGAACACAACGAGTTCTCTTCTGTGTGCAATCCATCTCAATGAATAATCAGTGGCATCACAATTTGATCTAAACCGTGAACATGGCACATAAATCTTCAAACCGGAATTATCATGCCCTTGAAAGAAACATTTAAACATGAACAAGCACAGAAACTGTTCCAGAGACATTGTACCCAGCCAATAATCGCATCACAGAACCCAGACTATAAACATCGCTTTAAATTTGATTTGAACCAGAACAAACAGATTAATCTGCAGCCTGAAAATGTCACAACAAACATCACGCATGCCTGCTAAACCACACTTCTGAGCTTCACGTTCTCAACTTTCTCACCCAGAATTAAACCTTTCTGATATCAACCGAAAAACCTAATACAAACAAGAGCTGAACAAATTGGAGATTGTGCGGCAAATAAATATCAGAGCACATCCATTACCACAGAACTCACACTGCCGCACAAGCACAATCTCAGCATTGTAATGGTGCAAAGTTCATCCCACAATGCAAAATGTGGCACCCTGTCTCAGAAAGACAGAAACAGCAGGCTAATCCAAAGATCACATACAGCAATAATTCATTATTTTATGCAAACATCCAAAGTGTAATTACACAAAACATGCCGATGAACCAGGATTCACACTGCTACATAAATAATGACCAGCCTACGGAACCATTGTCTTCAGGAAGACTAATAAAACAAACTTCACTGCAGAGTTGCAGAATAACTAATTGAAGGATTCAACCTGGCAAATGCAAAATACTGATGCCATACTGAAATACCATATATCACTGTTCTGCTTCAAGGAAACATTCTTCAGTGAACGATCATCATAAGCACGAGCTGCCCCTCCTGGCCCCACCCTGCTAGGACCTGTCATATGGAGCAGGCCTATCTCGGTAACTCCGACCAAAGCGAGCAGCCCAACCACCACCCACCGCCCCCGCCCACGTGGAACCACGCACCTCTGCCATAGCCACCAGTGCCCCATGCATCATCACGGTAGTAACCTCCATTGGACCCGCCCCTCCATCTCTCTCATAGCTCTCTCCTCGTGCAAAGCCACTGTACGCATAACGATCCTGCACCACTGTACCTTTTCACGCCCAGAATAGCGCTCTGCTGCGCTGCAGCTGCTGCTGGAGCATCAAGCGATCACTTAGCATAACGATCACGCCCAGTTCACCATAATAATATCCCTGCTGTCTACCTAGCTGCCACGCATCCAAATCGATCATCATCATAGCGAGTCAAACACGATCTGATCCTCCAAAGCGATCACACACGTCACCCCAGTGGCAACCACCACAGCCTTTGAAGCGGAGAGTACCTTCCAGTTCAACACTTCCATCTGAATAAGGACATTCACGAGCCCAATGTCCAGGGCGGCCACATTAGAAACAATTCATCACTTGCTGCTGGAACATCACCAACTCCACTACGAATCCACCTCTAGCACCAGATGAAAACCACCACCACCACCACCATATCCATAGCCATCCTCAAGAGTTCCTAGTTGAGCTTTTGTTCACAGAAATTATTACGGCCATCCCTTCTCCATTATGCATTCCCCGAATGGCTAGCATCCACAGCCCGAGGTTCTTAAAATTGACAAATCCAAATCCCCACGAGCGGCCTGTCTCCCTTCCACTACAACCTATCCATACAATGAAAATGAACCAATGGGAAGGACGGGAACGGAAACTTTAAATAAAAGTGAGCAACCAAAAATTCTATCAATAGGAACAACATGCAAACTATGGTGGTGATGAATAAATCAAACAGCAAAAGAACACGTGTTGCCAAAACCAGTGAAATCACTCTGTACAAGAGTTAACAGCTCGAGCCTTATGCCGCAGCTCAAATATTGTAAGAAATCAAAAATCTGCCTTTGACCATCCCACGGTTAAGAACACTAATGATTACTAAGCCAAAGGTCAGAAGTCAGAACTGAAGATGAAGAAGTGACCACAAAAGACATTGATGAGTCGAACACTTCAGGTGAGGACCATGTGCTGCAAGAACCAGTATCCAATCCAGAAAACTGAACTGAACCGATTTACTTTGGTCAGTTGTATAGTAGGCACAAAACAAGAGATGAACTAATAACAATACACAGGTAAATTTATACCGCTGCCCATATCCTTCAACAGTCAGAAAAACATAATCCGAAAGTCTAAATTGCATTTTTTTTTAATCCTGGATTTCTTTTGCATGGAAAGAACTAAGCATTTCCATTGCAATGGGAAAAGCACAATGGACACTGGCAATAATGCGCTTCGACAGCAGATGTAGTGCACAGATTAGCATACAACACTTCTTCCGCATCACCAATGCTCGCCTCGTACTGAAGAGGACAAATTGGTTCCCTGCTTTCCTTATCACACTGATGCCCATAAGAAAGAAGAATGCAACCAAATTTTTGCCAAAACTCAGTCCAGCTCTGGCAACCATGTTTCCTTCTGTGGATTCATTAACCCGCCAGTAAAATGATTCTTTTCTGTGATCTAAGGTGGCAGCAGTATATCTTAGGTATTAACATGACAAAAATAGGTCTCTTGTTCCGTCCACAAAACAGAGCGCATCAAGCAAAACGAATCTAACAGTGTATATGCCGCCAATTGATTTTTACTGAACTCAACACCGCAGAAATGCTAACCAGCCGGTGCTCAATTGGAATAGTAATTTCTTTTTCCTGAAACTTTGCTAACTTCCTAACATGTAGAAATGGAAGTGGCCCGTAGCCTCTAGAATCAGCATCTGCTGTTAGATTGAAAATTGAAGACTAAACGGGTGAGAAAAAACAAGCCCGACATACCATAAATAAGAAACATCACTGTTCGAGTTTATGAATATATATAAAATTCTTTTGTCCAACTTGCTTGGGACTGTGAACAGGCTTTATTGTTTGTTGTGTTTTATTATAAAACAATCAACTACAACCATGATACAATAAAGCAATGTAACATATGGCCTTCACTCAATGGATTGCCATCATAAACTATGATGAACATTAAACATAATCATAATGGAGACAACAGACAACTACAAACAATACAATAAAACTCTATGGTTCCTGGTAACCAAATAAACCATGCCCAAATTGCACACAGTTAACAAGCAGTTTTAATCCGCAGTTTTCCCCCAGAATTTGTAAAGTGAAATCTTTTCAGTATCACAAAGCAATTGTTTCACTTGGCATTTGCTATGGTTTATGTAAAAAATATATCAGCAGCAAACCATTATTTATTTCTTCGCCAACTGCATCAGATCTATCATGCAACAAGGTATAACAAAAAGTATCCAATATTAAAGGGTAATCCCCGAAATAACCGCTATTCTAATGACACCCTTTGTTGGGAGGAGCACATCCATCAAATCGGACACCAAAACAGGGGACCCCAACTAAACCAACTCCAATCCCTCAAATTACAACATCAAGGGCAGGGCAGGGCCAGATCGTTCGCTATTAACCTGTGCCTCGAAGACCTTGCGTACTGGCCGAAGGTGCGCTCGAGCGTGCGCTCCGAGGTGTCCCACGACAGCCCGCCGACGAAGATCCGCCCCACCTTTTCCTCTCGCCATCTTGGGCCAAATTACAAACAAATCATCCGAGCAACCTTCACGCGCAAACTATAGAAGGGGGGTAAATCCCATCAGTCAGGAAAACCGAAAATCCGTAGCGGATCCGCTCAGACGCAACGGCGACGAGGCGGGGGGGAGGTGTGGCGGCTCACCTCCTCGCGAGTTGCTCGGATCGAGGCGCTAGCGGCGGCGGCGGCTGGCTGCTAGGGTTTAGAGAGAAGAAAAGCGATGCGAAGACCGATGGGACGCGAAGGAGTATCCTGGAAGCGTCCCCTAATAAATCTCGGGAACCGGGCGCCAAAAAAAAAAAAAAACGGTACCGCACGTGTCGTCGGAATCGTTTATTGTTTTTTTAACCTTTAGTTAGTTTTGTATTGAAGAAGTATCCCGGGCCCCGTAGGAATACTGAAGTTTGTTTCTTTTTCTCTTGTTCCTGGAACTAACGTTCCATCTCGATACAGTAACTGTTTTGTGATCACACATCACCAGATGGAACGGTGAATTCCCGTCAGGGGATTGACACCGCCATCCCTGTCACCGCAGATGAAACTTTCCCCGTCTCCGTCCCGTGAATACCGTCGGGGGGACATTTTTCCCCAACCCCGTTCCCCGCGGGACTATTTCCCCGATGGTGATCCCCTTACCCGACAATAATCCAACTGAAAATAATTAGAATTAATAAGCATGATTTAAACATAACGAATATCAAATTGTCATCCAAAATACATACTTCATAAAAACTGGCATACAGGCCAGCCACATTCACAATTTCTCATAGTCTCAGTTGACCTCAGTCACAGATCATGGCATTCACCCATCCAAGTCAAAGCAACTAGAGCACAAATCATACAACAACTATCGAGCAAGGCCGCATGACACTTGCTTTAGCAGCAGCAGTAGCACAAAAGCATAGCCAAAGTTTACAAAGCTCGTGGGCCATCTGCAGTGACAGTTTTAGCACATTGGCATAAGATACAACACAACTAATTAATAACTAGAAGTGAGAAGTTGAGAACACAAAACAACAGTGAGCAGTCCTCCACTCCTCCAATCCGCAAATAGAAATTAGTCAAAGACTTCAACATCTCATCAGAAGTGCAATCCCTGCCTCAACAATGCAACAAATGAATATACAAATAAAATGTGTCAAGTATTTTACAGTAACAATATTAGACCATGTTATCATTTTATCATTCAGTACCTCCATCTATCTTGGATTTCCTTGAAGACAGCTCCAAAAGCTTGCTGATTCCTCCTTTTCATCACCTATGGAATAATTATCAAATGGTTATGCAACAATGGCAGTAAGAACATGTATTAAATAATTTTATGATTGGTACAACATATAAACCTCGATATTTGTTTCGCAATCAGTTTGTAACACATTAAGGCTTCTAATATTTGCCTGGAGTGAGGCGGTTGCGGTGCTCACTAACAACCCTTCCACAAGTGCTAAATGCCGATTCTGATGCAACTGTGCTAACTGGAATAGCAATATATATCATCTTGCCACCTTTCCCTCAATACAGTGATAACGTGGTCCCCAGCCACCTACCCCAATCAGGATTTGAAAGTTTCTGTTTGAATAGGGACCAACACATCCCTAAGAATCCTATCTAGCTCAGATTTGAACCTAACTGCTGCAGGCTCCGTTCTAGTAGCAAACACGTGCACTGAATGTGGACAGCCACACCTGAATTTGCAAGTGCAGGGGTTGATGATTCAGTGTTATCTTCTTCATCATCCGATTTCATACTCATTCATACAAATCATAAAGAAGTGCTTGTAACACACTCACTCTTTATGCACTATCCTCACTTGAGTCAACAGTGAGGTGTCTCAATAAATCCAAGGAGGAAATCAGTCTTATACCGAAGGGATCAAGAAGGTGGCTATCTCGTATACACTCATAGGTCCTTGAATTTCCTTTCCAATACTTGGCAAACCTTTTGCAAATCATCTCTTCTACTGACATTTCTTGTATCATCTGATTGGCCACATACACCCCCTGCTCATTTGCTCTTTCACCTCACAAATTTTTAAAGGCAGTATGCCACATTTGTTGTCACATAATTTGTTCCAAAAATACATCATTTATGTCATTGAATAACTTCAACCTAACAACTACCTCTTTATTAGAAAGCCCATTCTTCCGTCACTAGGATCAGAATCAAAGAGTTTTCTCAACACGTGTTGCACAGTTGAAAACAAACCTTCTAAGAAGGTATAGCAATACTAAGCATCCTGTAGTAGATATCCACCTAGTTTTTGCAATCAAGGCCTAACATGAGCTCATTTTAACTATGACATGCTTAGCAATTTCTTCAAATTTCTCCTACTCTTATAGGGTGTGGCTGTCCAAAAAGCAACACTATCACGTATTTTTGCTATTGAAGCACTTTATAACCTCTAGAACCTCTTTCACAATCAAGTTGAGAAAATGGGCATCACAACGCATAAGCAACAATTTTCCTTCTAACATCAGTTTAGGCTTCTATCTTCTTGATTAGCTCGGGGATTACCTTATCATTTGTGGAAGCAGTTAAGCAACAAGTAGTCAAAAGTTGATAACCTTTTCATCAATATTCCCTTCCACCAATGCTTCAAAACACACTTTCACTAATAACTTCTGCTGTTGCGGTGCAGGCACATAAACTAAACCTACCAAAATAAATAGAGGCAGCAGGAATTAAGTTCAATTCATAAATAAAAAATTATGGCAGAAGAACGATTCTCCCATTTTTTAACAACAAGTAACTCAATTTAATGTTTTCTAATACCCATGTATCATCGACAAAGTGAGTTGTATAGCCATGTACCCCTCCTTTGGTTGTCAGAAAGTCACATTACTGAGGTTAGGCCACTCTCGACTGGTTCAGCCAGTACTCTAAGCCTTCTCTTTTCTTCAGCTATGTACTCCGAATATCTTTCCTATACAAGCAGAAATAAAAGAGTGTGATAAGAGAACTAAAGTGTAATTTCAATACATCAGAAATGTGCTACTGAAGTACAAGAGATAACTAGCCACAATGTTACCTTATAGTGTTTCGAGTGACCACTTGAATAATGGTGTGAAGTGCACATCACAAACCTACGAAAACCAGCATGAACAACATAGATTATGGTGTACTCATCAGTACAATCATGGCAGCAAGCTCTCTCTAGCGACTTCACGATCAAATGTATAATTCACCACAGATATTCCCACCCCCCCCCTCTTGGGAATGAACTCAAGCCGATTGAGACATAGTTTTTGGTTTCTGATTATCAACTTGATCATTACAATGTGCATATTTTCAAATGGTCATGAATATGACTATTCCCATTCCTGCTGCCCCCCTCCAAGCTTCATGTGACACATTGCAATGAGCCTTGTCTTCACCAGATTACTTTCACTTTTCTTGAAATCTTTCCAAACAATAGATCTTAGCTTCCTCTTTGTGCCAAAATCTTGATCCTCGGTCCATATTCCAACATCATCCTCATCAACTAGTATTGGCTCGGTACCATTAACCGACCTCAGCTGTGGGGTTGGGGGCTGTTCTGATTCTTGTTGCTGCTACATCCACTGACCGGCAGTCCGATCACAAGAAAACCTGAATATAAAAACCACACACGTATAGTTCATCATACAAAAATCATATTGATTACTAAAAAATCTGCAGCAATTCAAACCCTACCACTAGAGATTTTTATTAGACGAGCGCTCGCCAACCGGAGATGACGTTCTGGAGTTGGCGAGCCAGACGGAGGCTCCTTTTGACTGCAAGACGACTTTCGACAGGGTAGCCATCATTTCACACGCGGGTTGGGTCAGCTGCCAGCTGACCATTGATTTAGGACCGGAGCAACACACCAACATGGGCAATACATGCGCATCAAGCGATGCGCATGCTAATTGCCCCTGTCTGGAGTTTGCCTCCGGCTCTAAATCAAAGGTCAGCTGGCACTGACCCAACCACGTGTGAAAAAAATGGCTGACCTGTCCGAAAAGTCGTACTGCCAGATCAAAGGAGCTCCGTCTGCTCCGCCAACTCCCAAACCTTCATCCTCCCGGTGCGGCCTCGTCTAAAAAAATCTCTAGGTTTAAATTGCTGCAGATTTTATAGTCAATCATATGATATATTAAGATGAACCTAACGGTGTGGTTTTATATTCAAGTTTACCAAGAGATCGACTCCGTCGTGGGAAGTAGCAGCCAACAAGAATCAGAACACCCCCAAACCCCACAAGCTGAGTCGGTTAAATGGTACGAACCAATACATTTGATGATGAAGATGATGAAGAGACCGAGGATCAAGATTTTGGCACAAGAGGGAAGCTAAGATCTATTGTTTGAAAGATACAAGAAAGTGAAAGTATCTGGTGAAGAACAAGGCTCAATGCAATTGGTGTCACAAGAAGCTTGGAGGGGCAGTCATGAATGGACAAACATCTTCATGACCATTTGAAAAATAATGCACATTGGAAAAAGATCAAGTGAATAATCAGAACAAAAATCTGTCTCAATCTCCTTTGAGGTTCAATTCCCCAAGAGGGGGGGGGGGGAATATCGAGGAGAATTATAACATTTGATCGAGAAGTCGCTAGAAAGAGAGCTTGCTGCCATGCAATGTACTGCATGAGTACCCAATATCTATTTGTTGATCCATCTGGTATTCGAAGGTTTGTGAAGTGCACTTGCAACCATATTCCAGATGGTCACTCGAAACACTAACAGGTAACATTTGTGGCTAGATTAGTAACTTCAGTAGCACATTTCAGCAAAGTATTGAAAATTACACTTAGTTCTCTTATTCACACTTTTATTTCTGCAAGTATAGGAAAGATATAATGGATACTATGCTGAAGAAAGATGAAGGCCTAGAGTTACATGGCAGGAAACCATTCGAGAGTGGCCATAACCACAGAACATGTGGACATCAGACAACCAAAGGAGGGGTACATGGCTATCACAACTCACTTTGTCGTATGATACATGGTAACAATAAAACATTAAAAGAGATACTTGTTGTAAAAATGAGATCAGTTCTGTCCTGCCATAATTTTTTATTCTATGAAATGACCATAATTCCTGCAGCCTCAATTTATTAGTTAAGGTTTTATTTATGAGCCTGCACCGCACACAGCAGAAGTTATTAGTGAAATTTGTATGAAGCATTGGAGAATGGAATATTGCTGAAAAGAAATCAACTTTGACACTTGATAACTTCTCCACAAATGATAAGGTAATCCGAGCTAATCCAAGAAGATAGGAAAGCCAAACTGATGTTACGAAGGGGAAATTGTTTGCATATGCGTTGTGCTGCCCATATTCACCAACTTGATTTTGAAAGATGGTCCTAAGGTAAAAAAGAGTTCAATAGCAAAAATTAACGAGAATAGTGTTGCTTTTTGGACAGCCACACCTATAAGATTAGAGAATTTGAAGAAAATTGCTAGCATGTCATAGTTAAAATTGAGCACCAAGTTAGGCCTTGATTGCAAAACTATGTAACCTCTACCTACAGATGCTTAGTATTGCTCTACCTTTGAAGGTTTGTTTTCACTGTGGCACACACGTGTATGAGAACCTCTTTGATTCTGCTCTAGTGAGGAAGAATGGCTTCTACTAAAGAGGTAGTTGAATAGTTGAAGTTATTCAATGACCATAACGATGTATTTCTGGAACAAATTATGTGACAACCAATGTGCAACTGCTAAAAATTTGTGAGGTTTAAAGAGCAAATGAAGCAATGGGCAGTATGAGGCACTGCAGATTATACAAGAAATGTCAGTAGAGATGATTGCAAAGTTAGATCAAGAATTGAGGAAGGAAATTCAAGGACCTATGAGATTTAGCCACCATTCTTGATCCTCGTGTTTAAGACGAATACCTCCTTGGATTTATTGAGACACTCACAGGTGACTCAGTGAGGATAGTGCAGAAATGAGTGATGATGTTACAAGCACTCATTATTATTTGAAGAAGGATATGAAATGGATGATGAAGAAGAAACCACAGAATCATCAACCCCGCACTTGCAAATTCCAGGTGTCTTCCACAATCAGTGCACGGTTGCTACTAGAAGACCTGCACAAGTTAGGTTCACATCTGAGCTAGAATAAGATACTTAGAGGATGAGTATGTCCCTATTCCAAACAGAAAACTTCAAATCCTTGATTGTGAAGGACTTTGACACGATATCCAGTAATTGAGGAAGGTGGCAAGAGATAATATGCTATTCCAGTTACACAGTAGCATCAGAATCCCATTTAGCACTAGTGGCAGGGTTGTTAGTGAGCACCGCAACCGCCTCACTCAGAAATATTAGAAGCCTTAATGTGTTCACAAACTGATTTGCGAAACAAATATCGAGTGTTTATAAGTTGTACAACCAAAAATTATCATAAATACATTTCTTACTGCGCATTGTGCATAACCATTAATAATTATTCCATATGTGATAAAAGGAGGAATCAGCAAGCTTATGGAGCTGTCTTCAGGAAATCAAGATAGGAATGAGGTACTAAATAGAAAAAAAAGATAACTGGTAATAATGTACTGTAAAATACTTGAACAATTTATATTTGTATATTCATTGTTGGCCATGTTTGAAAGCAGGGACTTGCACTTACTGTGAGATGTGAAGTCTTTGACTACTTCTATCGATTGGATTGAAGTGGAGGACCCTGCTCACTGTTGTTTTGTGTTCTCACTTCTCACTTCTAGTTATTTAATAAGTGTGTTGTATCTTATGCCAATGTTGCAAACACTGTCACTGCCACTAGCCCACGAGCTTGTAAACATATGGCTAGCTTTTTGTGCTACTAGCTGCAGCAAAAGCAAGATCCACTTGCGGCTTGCTCGAATTGTTGTATGCATTTGAGCTAGTTGCATTGACTTGGATGGCAGAATTCCATGATTCTGTGACTGAGTCACTGAGACTATGAGAAATTGAGAATGTGGCTGGCTGTAAGCCATTATTATGAAGTATGAAATTGATGACAAATGATAAACGTATGTTAATCATGCTTAAATTCATTATATTCAGTTGGATTTATTGTTCGGGTACGGGGATCACCATCGGGGAATTAGTCCCCCGCTGTGAACGGGGCTGGGGAAAAATGTCCCCCGCCGGTATTCACAGGGACGAGACGGGGAAAGTTTCATCTGCGGGGACAGGGATGGCGGGTCAATCCCCGACGGGGAATTCACCGTTGCCATCTGGATGTGTGACTCCACAACAGATACTGTAATCGAGATGGAACCGTTAGTTACAAGGAAAAGAAGAAAATAAACAAACTCAGTATTCCTAACTGTACTTACTACAAAACAAAAAACTAACGAAAGGTTAAAAAAAACAAAAACGATTCCGACTACACGTGCTGGAACCGTGCGCCCCGGTTCCCGATGATATATAGGACGCTCCAGATACCTCCCTTCGCGACCCATCCGGCTCTTCGCATCGCCTTTCTTCGCTCTAAACCCTAGCCGCCGCCGCGCCGCCGCCTTGCGCCTCGATCCGAGCAACTCGCGAGAGGTGAGTCCGCCACACCTCCCCGCCTCGACGCGATGCGCTGCGCGGATCGCTAAACGGAATTTCGGTTTTCCTGACTGATTGGATTACCCCCTTCTAAAGTTTAGCCGTGCAGGTATCTCCGACTGATTTGATTTGGCCCAATATGGCGGAGGAAAAGGTGGGGCGATCTCGTCGTCGGGCTGTCGTGGGACACCACGGAGCGCACTCTCGAAAGCGCACCTTCGGCCAATACGGCAAGTCCTCGAGGCACAGGTATACACGACTCTGCCATGCCCTGCTTGATGCTTGTAATTTGAGGGGGATTGGAGTTAGTTTAGTTGGGGTCCCCTGTAATGGTGTCCGATTTGATGGATTGCTCCTCACCAAACCAAGGGAGTCATAGAATAGGGTTTATTTCGGGGATTACCCTTTAATAATGGATCACTTTTTGTTATACCCTTGTTGCATGAAAGTCTGATGCAGTAGCGCAGAAATAAAAAATGGTTTGCTGCAGATAAATTTTTTACATAAACCATAGCAAATGCCAAGTGAATTCAATTTTCTTGTGATTACAAAAGATAATCACTTAACAAAATCTGGGGAAAACAGATGATTAACTGCTTGTTAACTGATTTCAATTTGGGCCTGTTATAATATGATACCAGAACCATCGGAGTTTTTTTATTGAATTTTTGTAGTTGTCAGATTGTCACCATTCTGATTATTTTAATGTTCATCATAAGTTTAATATGGCAATCCCATTGCAGTGAAGCATATGTTAACAATGCTTTATTTGTATCATGGTTGTAAGTTTGATTTTTATAATAACCACAAAAACAATAAAGCCTTTCAGTCCCAAGCAAGTTGGACAAAGAATTTTTAATATATCTCATCAACTCGAACAAGTGATGTTTCTTAATTATGTATGTCAGGGCTTGTTTTTTTCTCCCCCGATTAGTCCTTACCATTTTCAATCAAACAGCAGCTGCTGATTCATAGAGGCTACGTCACTTCCATTTCTACATGTTAGGAAGATAGCAAAGTTTCAGGAAAAGAAAATTTCCTTAATCAATTGAGCACACGCCTGTTAGCATTTTTATTCCTGCGTTGATGGGTTCAGTTAAAAAACAATTGGAGGCATATACACTGTTTTTAGAAATTCAGTTTTTGCTAGATGCGCTCTGTTTTGTGGACGGAACAGAAACCTCCTTTTGACTGTTAATACCTAGATAACTGCTGCCACCTTTAGATCCAGAAAAGAATCATTACTGGCTGGTTAATGAAACTCCACAGAAGTACACATGGTTGCCAGAGCTGACTGAGTTGTGGCAAAATTTTGGTAGCATCTCTATTTCTTCTGGATCAGATTGGATAAGAAAGGCAGAGTAACCATTTGTCCTTTCAGTACGAGGCAGCAATGGGATCTGAAGAGTGTTGTAAGCTCATCTGTGCCTACATCGCTTCGAAGAGCATTATTGCCAGTGTCCATTTGCATTTCCCTTGCAATGGAATGCTTAGTTCTTCATGCAAAAGAAAAACCAGATTAAAAAAAAAGGCATTTAGAACCTTTCGGATTATGTTTTTCCTGACTCTGAAGGATATGGCAGGGTATAAAATCTACCTTGTAATGTTATAGTTCCTCTCTAGTTTTGTGCCTACTATACAACTGACCAAAAGGTAATCGTCTCAGTTCAATTTCTGATTGGATACTGGACTTGCAGCACATGGCCTCACCTGGAAGAGTTCATATCATCAATGTCTTTTGTGGTCACTTGCTTCATTCTTCATCTGACTTCTGACCTTGGCTGTAGGAATCATTAAGTGTTTCTTAACCCAGTGGATGGTCAAAGCAATTTTTGAATTTGCATACAATAATTTGAGCTGCGCATAAGGATCGACTGTTAACTCTTGTACAGAGATGATTTTCACTGGTTTTGCACAATGGTTCATTAGCTGTTTGAATTTCATACATCACCACCATAGTTTTGCATGTTGTTTCCTATTGATAGAATTTTGGTTGCTCATATTATATAAAGTTTTTCCGTCTACCATGGGTTTCTTTCATTGTATGTATAGGTTGTATGGAAAGGGAAGACAGGCCGCTCGAGGGATTTGGATTTGTCACATTTCAGAACCTCGGGCTGTGGATGCTGCCATTCGGGGAATGCATAATGGAGAACTGGATGGCCGTAATATTTCTGTGAACAAAGCTCAACCTAGGCAACACTGATGATGGCTATGGATATGGTGGTGGTGTTGGTGGTTACTCCATCTGGTGCTAGAGGAGGATATCGTAGTGGAGGTTGTGATGATTCCAGCAGCAAGTGATGATTGGTTTCAAATGTGCCGCCCTGGACATTGGCTCGTGAATGTCCTTATTCAGTATGGAAGTGGTAGAACTGGAAGGTACTCTCTGCTTCAAGGTATGGTGGTGCCTACTGGAGGGGACGTGGTGATCGCTTTGGAGATCAGATCGTTTGCTCGCTATGATGATGATCGATATAGGGTGGCCGCTATGTAACAGCCAGGATAACTTATATGGTGGCTGGCGAGATCGTTATGCTAGAAGCTCGCTATGCACCGCAGCAGCTGCAGCAGCACAGAGCGCTATTCGGGTGACAGTACAGTGGTGCATATCGTTATAGCGTCCAGTGGCTTTGCAGAGCGAGGAGCTATGAGAGAGATGGAGGGAGGTCCAATGGAGTGTTACACCGGGTATGATGCACAGGTGGCACTGTGGCTATGGCAGAGGTGGTGGTTCACGTGGCGGCGGCGGTGGTGGTGGTGGGCCTGCCTCGCTTTGGTGGGAGTTACCGAGATAGGCCTGCTCCAATGACCGTCCTAGCAGGGAGGGCAGGAGGGGCAGCTCGTGCATATGATGATCCGTTACTGAAGAATGTTTTCCTTGAAACAGAACAGAGATAAATGTTTTATTTCAGTTATGCATCAGATATTTGCAATTGCCAGGGTTGATCCTTCAATTATTATTCTTGCCCTCTTCAGTGAAGTTTGTTATTCGTCTCTGAAGACAATGGTTCAGTATGTAGTCATTAATATGTGGCAGTGAGATCCTGGTATCATTCGGCCATGTTTGTGAATTACTTTTGGAGTTTGCACTAAATAATACTAAATGCAGTAATTGATCTTTGAATTAGCCTTCTGTTCTGCTTACTGAGACAGCGGTGCCACATTTTGCATTGTGGATGAACTTTGCACCAATACAATGCTGAGATTGCTTTGTAGCGGCAGTGTGCAGATCTGTGGAAATGGAATGTGCTCTGATATTTATTTGGCCGCACAATCACCAAATGGTTCAGCTCTTGTTTGTAATAGGTTATCGAGTTGATATCAGAAAGGTTTTAATTTCTGGGTTGAGAAAGATAGAAACGTGAAGCTCAGAAAGATGTGGTTTATGCAGGCAGTGAATGTTTGATGTGACATTTTTCCGGCTGCCAAGATAAATCTGTTTGTTCTGTTCAAATCAAATTTACAAGCGATGTCAGATCTGTGAAGCGATAAATGGCTGGGTACAATGGTTCTCTGGAAACAGTCTGTTGCTTGTTCCTTGTTTAAATTTTCTTTCAAGGGCTGTAATCGTTTGAAGATTATGGGTGCCATGTTCAAGGTTTAGATCAAATTGTGTGCCACTGATATTCATAGAAGATGGATTGCACACAGAAGTAGAACGAGTGTTTCGCCATAATGTTGTTCTGTTGATGAAGTAAGCGTGAACGCGCTTTGGGCACAAAGGATGCACCAAAAAAAAGTATGTATTATTTGCCGTTTACAGTATGCCTTGATCCTTCAACAAAAATACACCAGTCCACAGAGACAAGAAAAGACGCTGAAAGCAAGCTGGCACGACAGAGGCTTAAAAATTGGCCACTACTAATTTGCATCTTGATTCTTTTAAACCAAAGATGGCACGGCGATTCTTTGTCGTCTGCGTCCTTAATCTCCTGAGACAATTGTCATTTCATCAGTTTGTCTAAAGCATTAAGCTGGCAAGATTGGATCTTAAAATGGTTTCGTTTTCATTTTGAGGCCATGAATGGATGCGCATGTATCTCAATTCAAACCACAGTGTTGAGTGTATTTTAAACTAATATTCACTCTAATTCACTTCAATCTTGTTTTGAGAGAGATATATGCACATCCAAACAAGCTTAAATGTAGAGAATTCAGATATTAGAAACAAAAGCTGGCAGGCACGATGGTGTGGGCGCTCATACAAAAATTGGCAAAAAAAGAGTCTTCTCCTTCTATACAACAACTTGGCCATTTGATTTGTAACTATGAGAGGAACTTGGCGTATGGTCAACGCCGTGGTTCTCTCGACTTATTTCAGCAACCTCACTCAACGCCGTAAAGTTGAGGGAGACTTTTTTTTTTGGTAACCTAGTGGACCAGTCAGAACAGTAGTAAACAGGTAACCACATCATCCTCCAGTCTCCTCTATGTCCCATGAATAAGCATGTTCGCCTCAATTAATGTTTTGCCTCTGCCCAGCTCAAGCATCAAGCAGCTGTACTCCCACCACCACCACAAGCTCAGTAAGATAGGCTCCAATCCTGCAGGTGTGGAAGCATGTGTGGGTTTAACATAAACCAATTAGTTTCATAAATTAAGATAAAACATTAAGTTTGGAAGTCACTCAGTTTTATAAAACCATAGGATAACAGAGTACCTCAACTACAGTACAGACTGCGTCAGAACCTGTAGGGTTCAGGATCGAATTGCGGGTCCCAGCCAACTCTTGATGGAGCCCATTATTTGCACCTAATAAAAAACAGAACATAGTTGGGGCAAGGCAACTTGAATTATCCAGCGTAGAGTTACTAGTGTTGTACATACTACAACACTAACAAATCGATACTAACATGTCCATTGTTCTTAAAGAAAATCCACGCATTAGCCATTGCTTGCATTTAGCTACTGGAACAGTTAAAAACAGTGCAGACATACTGAGGCAAAGCCACCTTGAGAGTGACAAATAGACTAATCAAAGCAGGAAGGACCTAAGCAACTCTGACTCCCATAAAAGCACAGTGGGAACAAAATAGTGCAAAAAAAGTGGTGGCACAAAAGCCTGGGAGTGATCAACCAAACAGGCTTGAATGCACAAGCCAAGTTAGCAATTCAATACGATGAAGTCCTACAACTCATTGGTCTTTTCCAAACTCATCATGGTACATCTTCGTGCAAGTGGTGACTGGTGGTAGAACAATGGAAACATACTGCCTTCAGGTGATTTACTGTAGTGATCTTCCAGCTTTCCCAATAGCCCCAAACATGCTCTGCACTGATGCTTCCTCATGTGCTGAAGTCCATTCATAACAAATGGTTCAATTTCCAAGAGTCTAAAATTCCATTGAAAGCGTGCACAAGGCAGGAAGGGGCGTGTTTAGTGCGCCGAGAAAAGGCGAGCACCAGCTCCTACATCTCTCAGATCAGCTGCATTTCTCTCAAAAAGTTGTCAACAATCTACATCCAATTCCAAGTTATACCCAAATATGATATAAAAGACATACATTTGTCGTCATAGTTTGCTTGATACAATGTTCAAATGCATATTCCCATGCGGGGACAGCGTGGTGGCATAGCCCAATACATCTGTCGCTTGATAACTATTACACCTAGAAAACCCACATACAAGTAAATGGAAGCCCCCGCAGATTTTTTGTAAGATCAAGTCTACAATTACCAAGACGGCACGCATTTCAGGATGTACCGCCGTGCGAGTGAGCGAGCGGCGAGAGTGAGGCGGATGGGGTCGCATAGTCTCTGTGAGCCGTGTTGTACACAAGTCATATGTTTACACAGCACCAACTTTGTCATATGCTTCTGAAATACCCTCAAGTACAACAACAGAAGCAGACATCTTATGATTTATTTACTACATGGTCCATCATTTTTGTGCATTTGAAGTTTGGTCTGGCACATGAAGCTGTATAGTGGTTTGAAAGGTATTTAACATGTTCAGGGGAAAAACAACCCGCATGTTCCAAAGGAAAAAAGTTTAGTTCCAAATCAGACATTGAATCATTTTGTAACCGAAACATGAGCATGTGTTAAATGTTGTTAGCTATCACTTGCTATACAGAACTAGCACTAAGCACATGAACAGTTTTGATACTGATGTTGACTAGTTTTAGCACAGACATAACATTAATCATCAACATTAAGGTATAACTGTATAAGAGATAAACAGAGTATTGATTATCGGATGACAACCTCACGGAACCGCCAAAAGTTTGATGCTTGGCCTGATATCCTGCGCGATAACACCATCAGCTACTAGACCATCTTCCATTGAACGCAACAAAAATGCTTCCAGTTTTTTGTCTACAAAAGAAAACCAGAAAAAAAGACATGACGAAAACTAGAATAGTTTTAAGCACAAGATACACAGATGAACAGCCTAATCTCATCTCAGTAATCTGCATGTTGGCATGAGAATTGATCTTCCACATAGCAATTGTCAATTTTCTCTCAAGATATGCCAATAAGATAATGTCAATTGTCAGTCCACAGAATAAATAAGTTCAGACGAAAACATGCTACAGAAATCATCATCTATTCATCTAGATCCATATCCATAAAGGACAACAATTTATGCGTGCTATTATTTTCACCAAGTAATGTAAAAAAAAAAAGAAAATCAGTACAAAGATAGAAAGCTTCAGCAACAGAAACTTTTTTTACTATTTGATAAATCTTGTGAAGTAAAAAAAAGGTAAAATAGGAATTACGATCTCTAATTAGCAATAGTCACATATAAATCAGAACCCAAGGAAACAGTAATAAGTTTCTACTGTCATAAACATTGACAAATGATCTTTGTTGAATCATGTTCTATTTCTATGATAACTTACTTGTCATATGATTCATCAATTCCTGTTGTCTCAATAAAAACATAAAACTTTACGGTGCTGCAGGTAAACGGAATATGTGAACTCCTTCCAAATGTCCGCATAGCCCTCACAGAATAAACAATATACACAAAAACCAATCTAAATATGCAAAGCAGACAAAATAATAAAATAATTCATTGTAATAGGGACACCTAGAAAATCAAGTTCTTTTCAAGGTCTTATGATGTATTAAAATATCAAGATGCATATTTCAATTGCATCAAAACTGATCAACCTAGCAAGGGATCCAACATTATCATCCCTTGTTCTAAATGACAGACTGGCATAAAGCTGGTCAAATGTGGGACAAAGTTGAGGAAGGTCCAATTTAGTTATAGCTTAGACTTTAAAAAATGAAGATACATAAAAAATTTGTGGGTCTATCACCTATGATGCATAACTTAATTTCAAAACGTATTCATATGTAAAGATACCAGATTATAACAGTGATGAATCCATAATTCAAATAGCAGACAAGATCTCACCCAAGCTCCTCCTTGCTGTCAGCAGTAATTTCTGGGAACACAATCAGTAAGCAGTAATCACTATTGAAGACCTTATGCAAGAAATGATTGAGTAAATTTATTTTTTATAATAAAAAGTAGAAAATGCCAAGGGATATTAACCTGGCATCTTTTGTAGTCCATTGCAGGAAAGAAATGCAACATTAGTTGAATGGTAGCTTTGCAGGCCGTAAGTACTGATATTTTGGGTACTACTCCTATGAGCATTCACTTCCTGAACGCTAAATTGTGTATACACTATCTGTTTGGTGTTGCAAAAATAATACTGCTTTCACAGTGTCATGGAGTAGTTCCATACACGCCTCAGTACATACCAATAAATAAGTGCTTTCAGTTCAAACCCATATTGTCCTTCTTAAAGTAGTAAGCATATCAAGGATAGTCCCATCAGCCAGGACAACCTCAAGACCTAGTATGGAACAAACATAATTTAAAAGGAAAGTACAGATCCCTGAGAGTTTAAAATACATGTGTATTTGTGTAAAATAACTATAGGATCAATGTGTACCTACAAGAGTACACTTCCATGAAGTGAACCGTAGCGTATGAAACGCAGGCCACCGCAATTTAGTTAAATAATCCCACCAATGTGCAACTACCATTTGCTCCCAAGGCAAGTGGCATAATAAACCCTGAGAAGCAGATCAAGCCAATTAGGCTCTAGTCATGGAAAACCAAAGACCTGGTATTCTCTAAAGGGTAGCTCATGAGGTCATGAGTGTAATTCTTTTGTTCAGAAAATGGAGAACAACAATTTAGTCAAGAATTTTCCAGTATATATCACCATAAGAAGTTACATACTTTATGTGGTCCTATTGGTGGCAAAAAAAAAAAAAAGGATCTTATAAGAATTGTACTATAAGGAATGAAAAATGTCTGGAACCCATTCACAATCAGTAGGATTCACAAGAAAGAACAAATGAGTAATGGAGACCTTAATGATATTCAATGCTTAACACACTATCAAGTAGTATATCAGCAGACCAGCCCAAGACTCAGAAATAAAATCAGGAACACAACAGATAGGAAAAACTGCGAAATAATAACTTTACCTTCATTTTCCCACGAAAAACTTAAATTCTCCCAGCACACAACCTGCTTCACAAGTAAGAATACCATTTACCTAGCAACACCATAATAAGCAGACTTAGAATTGCACCTTCTTAGTAAACTGTTCAAGGCTTTCTCGTGACCCTTGGATGCATTTGAATAAGCAACTAATGAGAATACACAAAATTCAAGGAAACTGAACCAGGCAAAAGAAATAGAACTCACATAGCTAAAGGCAATGATTTTGGTCCATGGCCAGCGAGGCCAACAAATCACCTGCAGACAAGGGCATAAAAAATAAGCAGTGATCTTGGACCTTAACACTAAACAGTTAAAAACTACAAATGCCGATGACAAAAACTAATTTTGGGCACATCAATATGCATAAGAATAGAATATAGGGGAGAGATGTTTAAAAAATGAAATAAAAATACTAAGTTAACATTAAGCATAGAAGTGAAATTGAACAAGGTCTATATGATCTTATTATTCATCTTTTCACAATTTACCTGTTGTTCTGGACGGTCCATGTAAACATAGCTCACATATTTGCAGCAAAATATCTCAGCCTTTTCTATTAAACAGCAAAGAAAAGAAGTTATTATTTGCATAAACAATAGGATGGTCCAGAAAAATGAATATTATTCCTACATTTCATTCCCTGACACAGATTAAAAAGATTTAGAAATCAATTACCATCATCATAAACAGGCACACTGCCACCTACAAGACCTGTGTTGCACCCTGTGGAAACCACAGCCAATCGTCTGGTGTTGCAATATGAAAGAATCTTAGAAACCTGGAAACAGAATGTTTAGAATAAAAATTTGCACACTAAATCTTTTCTTGTGTCCTCGACAAGATAGCAGATGATAAAAAACATCCTTCATGACAAAGAAAAGTGAAACCACATAAGAATATTTTATTTTGCATGGATTTGATAAACACCCTGTATATGCAAACGAGTGATTTCAAAATTTAGAAAATTAAATGGATCATTGAGGAAATTAAAACATTGTACACAAAGGCTGAACACACTACTAAACTTGTATAATATGAAGGTAAACTATTTGCTATTCAAGAAATAAAAAATGCCCACTAATTGGCTGATGAAATTACCACTGTAGTATTTTTTGGTAAAAGTAGAAGCTGACTTAGCACCCTTGTATTATACCCATCCATCTTACATTTGCAACTGCGACTCTGTCTTCATCTTAACTACACCATTTTTCACCCAAGATGCTCTTGAAGTAAGAAACATCATCAGATCTCACTCTGAATAGGCAGGATTCCCTCAGAATGTGTGTTGGCAGAAAAACCGAATCTGCGCTTCTGAACATCAAAGCTTCTTATCACTGCTTTGACCTTCAAATTAATTCCCCAACTATTGTAGTCCACATAAGTACTCTGTAACTGGGAATCCATGGAATCTTCTACATGTATTCACATGCGGTTTGCGGATTCAGTTGACTATGAGCATGCCTGAAAAGCATAATTACCATCAGATTTTAATCAAAACTTCTCAATTTTACAGGGATCATCGAAGATATCTTAGATTACCAGTCTGTGTTCGAACATTAAAGATTTTCAACGGCTAAAATTTTCTTCACTATAATTTATTCGTTTGATATGTACTAGTTAATGCTATCACCATCCACCCTAAAGGAAAAAAAAATCTACTGCTGTAAAGTTCTTTACATCAAATAATGCCCAAGCCCTAGAATTGACACATTTATTGGGTTATAGAACAAAACCGACATTATTTTAAAGACCCGGTCGGCCCGCTTATATTATAAGGAGAATAGCAAGTAAACAACAAAAACATTCGCACCTAACACAGTAGCACTGAGTTGTAGGTGGTGAGGTGAAAACTTAATACTCCCTATATCCGACATTTTTTTGACAAGACATATTCTTCATCACTAACCAAACAAACCGACGCACTCTATGAAGATACAGTTAAGCAACTACTCAAAGATTTGGCGTACACCTGCACACCAGTCACATCAATCAACCTCGTAATACTCTGGTACGCAAACTATGCCCAATGATAACAAGGAAAATCAATTCTCTTCGAAGCTGCATTCTGACCGCTACTCCGCCAGCTGAATCACTAACCACCAGGCAATACAGCCTATGTCAAGCTCGTACAACATATGGCTTACCATCCGGCAACTGAACAATATTAACAGAGTCAGTGGATGAAGCATCTGCAGATTAGTTTGGTGCTCCAGCACAACAGATAAAAGCCCCATTGACTAGTACCAGCCCTGAAGATAGAACGAACGAAGAACGAGCGCCCGGGTGGCGAATACACCAGAAAACTGTGCCCGATCACCACCCCGGCAACACTGAAGCGTAAACCCACACCCAACACCGCTAATCCGCTCTACGCACTACGCGGCTCGAGGACAAAATCAGGCCCCACAGAAGGCAGTACCCGGGTCGTGCACGAGCGCGAGCACCTCCCGGACCAACAGGGAACAGGGCGCACCAAGCCCCCCCCAAATTAAACCAGCAAAAATCACCCTCGCTTCGGCGACTGAACGGCTAACGGCCCAGGCGGCTGAGAAGCCTCGCGCCTCACGCCTGCGCCCATATTGCCGTCCTTTCGGCTTCGCTCGGAGCTGCGCCGTGCCCCGGTTGTGACTTGAGAAGGGAAGGAGCGTCCGGAGCGGAGGGGGACGCTTGCGTCTGGTTAAAGTGGAAGTGCCAATGACAACTGCCTGCTGAGAGCATAGCAGCCGCAAGATGAATGAACAGTAGGAGACGGACGAGTTTGATGCATGACGTGGCAGAGTTAACGGGACATAATGATCACGTGCCTTGTACACAGTGTGCTTTATCTTTTTTTTTTTTTTTTTCCAAAACAAAGAATCGGCACAACCCACTTCAATTGACGCATCATCTGCGCACACATGCGATGCATCGGCAACCAGCAGCGAGCATAGGCACAGCCCAATTGCGAGGAGGCAGCAGCATGAGTGAGCAATGAGGCGGCAGTGGCAAGGAGCACAGCAGGCGGCACGACAAGATGGGAGCCTCAGTGGAGGCATCGCATCATGGGATGACTCACAACGGGAGCACAGCGCACCAGCAGCATGGGGAATTGGCTGGGAGGCCTAGCGGCAACACGCTAACACAAGCTAGCAGAGATTCCAAATGGCAGCGTGGGCGGACAGGGAGTTTCTCAGCTGGGGCGGCCGGTTGATACCTCCAACAAACAAAAACCACAGGATGAACTCAACCTCCAAACTAAACATGAAGTGGGTTGGACCCGTCCCAAAAAAAACAGGGTTGGGTCCATCCCGTCACTCATCTTCCCCAAACACATGCTAACGCTATGGCCTACCTTTGAAATCAAACAAAGAAGACTATCAATGGAATAACTTGCTGCAAAGGCATTGTCTAGAAATATCCTGCTATAGTGAACAGAGAACCAGTAAGTCCTAGTTGCAACCCCCCACAAAGGACTAAAGGAAACATGTTCTACATGGCATGAGCCTTTGTGTGCCTCTACTATTTCCCCAATAGTTAGCAATACCATATATCGGAGAAGATGATTGGATTTCCATGCCCATTTTGGTATTCCACATGCATAGGAAAGCATGCAAATGGATCATATACGAAACTGAGCTATGGCCTTATTAACCTTGGGAAGTTGGGAACAGACAGAAAATACCATTTCTAAAATAAAAGGCTTGTGTGGGAATGTAGTCACAAAGTTCTTGGCTCAACAAGGTCAAGGAACGTGGTAAGCTACTCATGAGAAATTTTTGCATGGCAGGGTTGAAAATAACCCCACATACCCAGGTTGGGGACAACATTCCCAGGTCATCGATGCCTTTGACCCCATTTTCTATGACTACGGTGGGATTCTTGAAGAAACTTGTGAAAATTATCTACAAGTGACATGATACTAAAATTAGGACAGATATCATCTACTTCGTCTTTCCAAAACTAAGTGCACATCTTGCACTTGGAGGAGTTAAACGCTTTGAAATTTGATCAAGTATAGAGAAAATAATATCAATATTTGTATCTCCAAATAAGTTTATGATGAAAGTATTTTCACAACAAATCTAATAAGACTTATTACACATCACAGACATTAGTACCTTTTTTCATATATATTTGGTCAAATCTAAAAAAGTTTTGACTCCTCGATAAGCGAGATGTGCACTTATTTTGGGACAGAGGGAGTACATGCTCCCTGCAATTCAAGTTACTCCCTCTGCCTTCGACCAATAATTACTCTAGTAGTATATAACCTTCAGACACAAACTTAATAATTAATATATTATTATACTCAAAAGTACTTGCTTATGAGTATGATTTTGCATCACAAATATGTCAAATTAATGGAGTAGTGGTTAGTCAGTCTCGCCCTAAGAAAAAATAGGCCTAACATTTGGAGATACAGGGAGTACTTACAATTTTAGCACTATCAACACAAAACAAGTTATTCATTTGGTTTTTGACATGGTTTAGTCCTATTAATTCTATAATTGTCTAACCCCAGTACCAATAAGCAATCCAATAGGGGCGCATGTAGGGGAAAATGCTGCTTTCGAAAACCAAAGCTAACTGCCAGAAGCATAATCTAATCTATGCTGGATTAGAGGTAGCAGGAGATTAACACACTGCACAAGTTAAAGGATCAGATTAGATGAAACTTGCTACAAATTGTAAATGCAACAAAGAATGCAGATCCAAAATAATGAAATTGCAAAAGTCTCACTGTGTTCTTACACTGCTATGCGATCTGGTACAAAGCTGCCAGTAGCTGATTTATACTCAAAGCGGCAGAAGAAATCCTCAGCATTGACAGAATCAAGCTTTGTATAGCTACGGAAGCTGTGGACATTGCATTTCCCCTCAATGGTGTCAGCACTTTGTACATCATAGTGGTCAGAGAGGAAAACCTCCTTTGAACCATGAAATGGGCGCCGGCCACCTATGGACTCCTCTGGTCGATAATACCACCGCACTCGTACTCTCACATTGGTGCCTCGAGACCCTGCTGCCTCAATTGCCTCAAGTCTTGCCACATAAGGTGGCTTTGACGCATCAGAGGCCTTCATTAGCACACAATCGCCAGCTGGAAGAAACAAGTTAAAGAATTAGATTTTTCAAAGCAATGAGAAAGCCTTACATAAGCAAAATACTCCATCCTTCACTTCTACAAGGTATATTAGTTTGGAAAGGCCAGATTATAAGTGTATTTGTTTTACTGAGGTATTCAAAGTTCTTCTATTATGATAACGGATTTTTTTTCTTTTGCAAGAAAAAAGAAAGGTTCAATCTACTTTTGAAGACTTCATACCAAAATTTGCCCAACGACAAAATACTATGCATGTACCAAATTTGAAGCTGTAGTACTGTATTACAAAAACTTGATTGAGCTCTTCTATCTAACAAAATACTATGCATGTACCAAATTTGAAGCTGTAGTATTGTATTACAAAAACTTGATTGAGCTCTTCTATCTAACAAAATAGTATTCATGTACCAAATTTGAAGCTGTAACGCAATAACAGAGCCAAGATACTAGCAAACTGTGGATAATCTAATCCAAGAGCACATCAATCATGAATCATGAAATAGCTTAGTGCGCCTTTTATTTTGGTCTATTTTGTACAAAATCGAGCTCATTCATACAGACATACACAGATGCCAATGCGATGTAAACACATCCACTACCTAAAAGACTGAACATTCCAACAAGTTGAGTTCACTACGACGAAAGCTTGGTGGAAATAAAAAAAAAGTTTCAATTGACCCGAACATAGCATGGTACTGTAATAAGCACCGCGATGCTAACGCACCCTCGAAGATTACGCCTTCACAGTGCTAACTGAATTCAAACCCCGAATTAGACGCGGAGTTGGCAGCAGCGAACAAAAACGGTTAAATTTCAACCGTATTAAAGGCGTAACGCCAAAACAACAACAGAGCGTCCGATTATTGAGAAAACATATCCGACGAAATCAATCTACCCCAGAGTGAAGTCACCCCGAATCCAAGGGCCCGGAAACCGAGGCCCCGGACACATATCCCGAAATACGCCACCCGCCACCAAAAATCCCCCAAAACCCCCGCGTAAATTCCGGATCAGACAAGGCGGAGGGGCAACTCACGCTTGATGACTTTGTCCGAGCCCTTGATGGTATAGGACTCGAGGATCCGCTTGGGCGGCCGCGACTTCGCCATGGGGGGCGGGCGCGACCGCGACGGCGAAGGTGGGGGCGGAGGACCGGGGGGCGCGGGCGCGGGTGCTAGGGTTTGGAGGAAGACCACGAGAAGACGGTGGATTTTTATTTTTTATTTTTCTCGATCTCTCTGACTCTCTGTTTCCCCCCTTTGGTTCGAAATGCGGAGGCGCTCGCTGTCGCGGCTCCTTTTTTTTTACCGCCTCCTCCGCCGCGCGCTTTTCGCGTGCACCGCTTTGATGGGAGCAGTAAAAGCTGCAGCCAGCTGACGGCGGCTGGCGCGCGGTGAATGAGCGGCGGTGAAAAACTGCCGCGAAAGGGCGGGGGGCGAGATCGTTCGTTGGATGGACCGTAGGGTGCATCCTGTCCGTTGGTTGGGTGACTGAGGAACGAGGAGGCGCTTCGCCTTCTGCTGGTCTGGATGGTTCGGAACGGATCTGGAGGTGAAGTGACTGATTGTGCCTGTAGTACGGGCGGGACGAGTGGACGACGGCAGGGGATAGCCGGCTAGGGCCGTAGCGGAGAACAATTGGATACTTGAGTGCCTGCCATGTAATCGGGGGGTGGCATTATGACACTCAATTTCAAGATTCGTTGCTAGTAGTCCTTTTGGATTTGTGGAATTTGTTTGGATTTTCTTGTCAAATAAATTATTTTTTATTAAAAAATATATAATAATTTCTATTGAATTTCTGTGTTCGAAAGGCGACTTTAGTGTTCTTCATTTTTTAAATTTTAATATATTAATCCAATATTATAAAACAAACTTCTTCTTCTTTCTATTTCTTAGTCAATTTTATCTTGATGATTGTTCGAAAAAAAAATTATCTTGATGATCACAGATGGAAGATGGGATGAGCCCATTTCAACTTCAAGGTATGAGATGATTCCATGTGTTTGTCTAGTTGAGCGAACAAGAATGTTACTATGTTGTGTTTGGTAGAAGAGACAAAAGAGAGGATATCATATCTGATAATTTTTATTTTGTTTGCCACCATTAAATGGCCCCCACCTATCATGTTCTCTTCCTCCTTCATTGCACGCAACACAGAATAGCATGTAGATCTGGCTACATCGGCGTCCGAAAGCCCACCCCTGTGTACCACCCTAAAATTTGAAATAGTAAATAGATTTGAATTTGATTTGAATTTGATTCAATTTAAAGTATTTTTGTGAAGCAAAGAATTAAATATATATAACTAAAATTAAATTCCATGTCAGGGTTCACATGTTTGTGCATCTCATGCTCTTGCATTTTATTTGTGTGGCTTGGTTTGCAAAACCCTAAAGTTTATATTTCAAAATCAAATTTTGAAAATCATTTTTGCAAATTTCAGAAAAAAGGAAAAAGAAAGAAAAAGGAAACATTGTTCATTCATCGCTTTTGGCCCGAGAGCCCAGCACCTCGGCCTGCTTCCCTCTCCCCTCTCCGGGCCGGCCTGCCCGCGCTCGGCCCAGCAGCGCGCCGCGCTCCTCCCTCTCCCTCTCACTGCCTCGGCAGGCCCACCTGTCGGCGCCGCCTCCTCCCTCCTCTTCCCTCTCTGTTTCACTGGCGCCGTGACCCCACGGGTCAGACCCCTTCTCCTCCCTTGCACCGAGTCCGGAGCGGACTCTGCCGCTCTGCCGCGCCGCGTTCGCCTCGCGTTCGCCCTCGCCGTAACCGCTTAGGACTCTCCCTCCGCCTCCCTTAAATAGCCGGCACCCCCGCGTTGTTTGCCGATCGCAATCGTCTCTGTTCGCGCCCGCAATCGCAGCCGCAGCAGCGCCGCCGCCGTCGCGTCGTGTTCCGCCGCCGATCCGCCGACGTTCCGAACCCGACCGCGGTAAGTTCCCCCGTCGCGCGCATCACCTTCGCGAGCTCACGGAACACGCCGTCGCCCCCTTTTCCCCCTTGTTTTAGCTCTGCTACAACGGATCACCGGGCACCGGATCTCTGCCGTCGTAGTTCGTCGTCGGCAGCTCTCCTCCGTCTCAATCAAGCCCTGCAGATGCTCGCAACAGCTTCGCCATGCCACTCTCTCGCTCCCCGAGCAATCTCTCGGTCGGATTAGACCATCTATGCTCTCTTCTACCGTGCGCCGTCGCACACCGAGCAACCGCCGCCGCGGTTCACCGTCGGCAGGCTTCCTCGCCCTTTGCCGAGCCACGGCTTTGCCCTAGTGGTGTTCGCAGTGCTCCCCGCTCGCTCCCCGCATCTTTTCCCGGTCAATTTAGGCCTCCCGAGCCTTAACCACCGTGCACAGATCGACCGCCGCCACCGTGCTTCGCCGTCGGTGCTCTCTGCTCGTCCCCGTGCTTCGCCGTTGACCTAGACGGACTCGCGGCGTTAACCTCGATCTCTCGGTGCATTCGGATTTGGAAACGGGGCACCGCAGAGTCCTGTCCCCCTCGCGCCGCCGTGCTCTGGCCGCCGGCCATGGCGTCCGCCGTGCCGCGCTGCTCTGTCGCGGTGGAGAACCGCCGTGACCCTCCCCCTTCTAATCTCCTCCCTCGATCTCTAATCCAACGCTTCATGTGAGCCGATACCCCTTCGCTCTGGCAATCTTTCTAAAGAGCCCCTGCTCTTTCCCCCCTCTAAACCCGCAGTCCAAAACGCCTTTGCCCAGTACGTTTTTCCAGTGGGAAAGCGTATTTCCTTTTCTGAGTTAATTTAATCCGAAAATAAAATCAAACCCTAATTCCCTTTTTACCTCTAATATTCAAAAGCTTATATTTTCTCTCGTTTTAAATCCAAATCGATCCGTTCGAGTTGCGTTAGATCCGTATTTTCATGCTCTATCCAGTAGTATAAGTTTCACCTATGTTAAGTACTTTTGAAAACCAATGAAAATTACTTTGCTTTTGCTAAACCTATCTCTCTTCAAAATCCCGTTTTATCTCCAACTTCTTCGTTTTAGATCCGATTAGCGTGATTCTCGTATCTGAGTGATCGTAGTAAAGTATAGATCTGTTTTCTAACCTTTTCAAAGTCTTTCTATTGTTTTTGGTGTAATGTTCTGATCATGTCTTGTTTGCTTCGTGTATGATTGTTCGGATGATTGCGTGGTGATGTTGATCGAGTACAGCCGGTGAGATCTTCGTTGACCAAGAGTTCTTTGCAGCAGATCAGGATCACCAAGAGCTTTGGGATCAAGGCAAGTTTAACATGGGATCATCCTTGTTACCTATTCACCATAATTCAATCTAGTCATATTGCATGTGTCTAACTTGATTCCTATTAGATCTATACCATAGCTTTGTTATCCTTTACCTTGTCACCATGGGTTTTATATGCATATGGGTAGCTTTGCTATGCTTTACAATAATGGATCTTGAGATGAATCTTGGCTAATGATATATGCAACAATGAGGTAAAATTAGCTTTTGTAGCAACATGGAATAGGACCCCATTGTAGGGCAAAAGCTGGGATTTCTAATACAACCACAAGTGCTACAATGGCTCTGGCTTTAGTCAAGTATAAAGATTCGTACTAGCATGTTGGCAGTTCGTGAAAGGCACCTTTGCCGAGCTGGTTATGGGGTATAGCTTGTGTGGGGACCGCTGCGGGTGGTACCATCGGTGTGTCCCATATACCCCTTTGCATTGGGTTCGTAGGGTCTATCAACATGTTAGGAAGACTTTTGAAAGACTTCATAGTGTTCCCTGCCCGCTCACCTCGGCAGTGTTATGGGACTAGCTATCCCGGGCATCTGGGTAACATGGCTTGTGGGTAAAGTGTATAACCTCTGCAGAGTGTAAATCTATCATGATAGCCGTGCTCACGGTTACGAGCGGCCTGGAAAACTCACAGTGTAGATGATCATGTTGTTTAATTATTAATGTTGGATATTAATCTTATCATGTGGTATTTAATTGGGCTATGCATAACTAAAGCTAAGTGTTGGTAAAACTTGACCAAGTTAAAAGCAACCGCAGTACAAACAGTGTCAACCTTTTGAGCTTCATAACCCTGTGTTACTCTTGCTGAGTACGTAAGTGCTCACTCTTGCTTTCTCAACCCCTTCAGACGGCTATGAAGGCTACCGTGAGGAGTACTAGGCTAGTGGTCAACCAGTCGGCGTTCCCTGTGAAGTGGAGCTTCGTCGCGAGAGTTATCCTTATATTCCGCTGTTATGTTATTTAAATATTATTCGTTATGTAATAAACACTCAGTGATGATATTATTTAAAGATTTGTCGGCTTATGTGTGTGATTGATCTCTGGGCACACATGAGTTATTCATATCCAATTTTATCCTTAAAATTGGGTGTGACAAATTGGTATCAGAGCAAGTGTTGACTGTAGGACGCCAGCCTAGTTAGAATGGTCTTCTTACCTTCTCTTTTCTTGCATATATCCTTGCATATATATATTTGCTCAAACTGTTTATGCTACACTTGACTTATTCTATTGTGAAAATGTTGTTCTAATCTACCTATATCTTGTCTTAGTTAAAGATGCCTGCTCTTCGCCGATCAGCTCGTCTCAGTTCCAGTGAACGTGTACCTCCGCCACAGGCTCCTGAACCACAAGCTACAATGGAGGAGTCCCAAGAAGAACCAGTGGAGGAAATCCATGAAATCTCCAGCGGCGAAGAGTACCAAGGGGGAGCAAGCCCCCTTTACCCAAGAGTTGTTTCCCCTACTTCTGATGATGTCGTTGAAAACCTGCCAGAAGAGCCCGGGTGGATCCGCACAAAGTATATCCGCGGAGGAGCAAACAGCAGTTACGCTCACTCCCAACTGGTGGAACTGGTGGGAGAATGCCACCCCGGACCTGAAGTTGCAACGATGTACACCTGCAAGGAATACAAGCATCCCCTCGCCAATACCTATTGGAAGGCAAAGGTATACATCTGTGGGAGTGCCGGTGCGCAAGCAGCGGAACGAGTGGACTATACCTTTCACAGCTGCGTTGCACACCCAACCATCGAAGCAAGCATGAAGGATGCAGCATTCTGTGCATACATGGCTATCCACAACAAGTTCAGAGAAAGGGTTGCCAATACCCGACGTCGCTTCATCCCTCGCTTTGATGCAGAGCAAGGTTGGATCACTGACGACCCTAACGGTGAAGGTGGTCCCGTTCTCAATGAGCTCGTCGACTTCGTCCAAGAAGTGATGAGTATGTATGGACATCTTCTGGTGGAAACAATGACGCTACGCAAGGAGCTCAAGCACAGCTATCAACAGCAAGATGAGCTCCGTGAAGAGTTCGGGTTGCCTCCAAACTTCAAAAAGATCAAGAAGTATTAGGGTTAGGAATCCCCTTTATAGTTAATCGTTAGATCGTGAGTCGTGTGTGCTAGTGTTTATCTAAGTGTTTAGTTGCTTGCGCTTTTGATAATGTGTGAGTTGGATCTTTGTAATGATTGTTGAGGTTGTGGGCTTGTCCACAACACTCATAGCTTAGGTTGGGTTATCTGAAAGATCATAATAAATAAAGTTGCAGTTTTCTTTAATCTGTCTTTTTCAGACCTCCCTGTCTTGTTAATTTTGTTCTTTTAAATCTGAACGTCCTAAAATCACCAAAAATTAACTTAAAACAGTAGACTTCCTTGTATTTCCATGGCCGCAAGAATCACCTTCATATCTGTTCGGAGTTAAGAGAAACAATTCCTGCAAGTTGATGTTTCTGCGCAGTTTGGTAATCTGGACAGATCTGTTTAATCTCAGTTTATGACTAAGTTAATGTCAGAATCAGAAAAAGTAAGAATTACGAAAGTTGTAGATAATTTCTTTATCTTTCCAACCATGTAAGATTTGCCTCTGTTTGAGTTCGGGAACTTCAGATATGACTGTTTTTCTAGACTGCTGTTGTGCTGAAATCCAGAAAAGTTGCAGACTCGTCCCGTGTCAGGTTCTAAATTTGTTCTTATGATATATATATGACAGATGCCTCGCACCAGACTAACTCTGGATCCAACACTAGTGACAACAACAACGACAACAACAACAACCAGCACCCTATACCTCCACCACCTGTGATGACCCTGGAACAGATGCAAGCTCAGATGATGCAGACAATGCAAGCCATGATGCAGTTCATGCAGAATCAACCCCATCAACCTGCTGGAGCTCCACCTGTCAACAAGCGGAGGGAATTTCTGCAAGGACACCCTTCTGTCTTCTCTCATGCCAGTGATCCGTTGGAGGCGGATGATTGGTTGCGTGCGGTGGAGAAGCAACTCAACATCGCACAGTGCAATGACCAGGAGAAGGTTCTGTATGCTTCTGGTCAACTTCAAGGTGCAGCACAGAATTGGTGGGAGACGTATCAAGATGCTCGTCCCGGCAATGCCCCTGCTATCACTTGGGAAGAGTTTTCTCGGGATTTCAAGGCGTGCCACATTCCAGAAGGAATCATAGAGTTGAAGCAAGAAGAATTCAGAAATCTTCGGTTGGGACAGATGTCAGTCAGCGAGTACCATGACAAGTTCTCGCAGCTAGCTCGCTATGCACCCAATGAAGTAAGGGATGATGCTGATAAGCAGCGTCTCTTCTTGAAGGGAATCTACTATGATCTCCGGTTGCAGCTGAAGGGTAACACTTACCCGAATTTCCAATCCTTGGTGAACCGTGCCATCGTCCTGGACAATGAACGCAGGGAGATGGACAAGAAGAGGAAGCTTAGGGGACAAGCTTCTGGAAGCAACACTCGCCAGCGTCCCAACTATCCTCAGCAAGGTTACCAGTAGAGGTACCAAGGCTCATCCAACTTTGGGAACCGTAACCCGAACCAGCAACGTCCGCCGTTCCAGCAACAAGGTGGTTATACAGCCCCTCGTCAAGGCTCGTCTAGCAGTACGCCAGTAAAGGCTAATGTTCCCCACACCCCCACTAAGTGCTTTGCTTGTGGTGAACCTGGACATCTTTCCTATAACTGCCCCAAGAAGCAAAACACGCCAAATCCTCCAAGTCAGAACAGCAACAACCAGAGAGGAAGGTACCAGCCACCCCCTCATAATAGGAGCGTAAACCACGTCTCCGCGGAAGCAGCTCAAGAAGCGCCAGAAGTGATGATGGGTACGTTCCTTGTCAACTCCATCCCTGCTACTGTTCTTTTCGATTCCGGAGCATCGCATTCTTTCATATCGCAAGCTTTTGTTAGAATGCATGGAACATCATTAGTAGCAATGCAAAATCCTATAATTGTGAATTCACCGGGTGGGGTTATGAGAACCGACTGTTACTGTCCATCGGTTACTGTCACCCTAAGGGGGGTAGACTTCAAAGCTCAGCTTACAGTTTTGAGAACCGCTGGAATTGATGTTATATTGGGTTTGGACTGGATGAGGAAGCAAGATGCAGTGATCAAGTGTGATAAGAAGATAGTTGAATTGTCTACACCTACAGGAAACAGGATCAGTGTTGAAGTGGTCATGCAACCTCCACCGACAGCCGCCGTCAATCAGCTTGAGGAGTATGACAACCCAGCAGATAGGGTTGTGGATGAATTTCCAGATGTATTCCCAGAAGACTTGCCAGGTATGCCTCCCGATCGTGACATTGAATTTATAATTGAGTTATTACCTGGAACTGCACCTATAGCTAAAAGACCATATAGGATGGGAATAAAAGAATTAGAAGAACTGAAGAAACAAATTAAAGAGTTGTCGGATAAAGGTTTTATTCGTCCTAGTTCTTCACCTTGGGGTGCACCGGTTATCTTCGTTGACAAGAAAGATGGCAGTCAGCGGATGTGTGTTGATTATCGGTCACTCAATGAGGTCACTATCAACAACAAGTACCCTTTGCCCAGAATCGATGATTTGTTTGATCAGTTGAAAGGTGCTTGTGTGTTCTCCAAGATTGATCTTCGGTCTGGTTATCATCAGTTGAAGATTCGTGCTTCAGATGTTCCCAAAACAGCATTCACTACGAGGTATGGATTGTATGAATATACGGTGATGTCATTTGGTCTTACCAATGCACCTGCGTACTTCATGTATTTGATGAACAAGGTTTTTATGGAATACCTGGATAAGTTTGTGGTGGTATTTATTGATGATATTCTGATCTACTCCAAGAACGTTGATGAGCATGCTGAACACTTGAGATTGGTACTGCAGAAGCTCAGAGAGCACCAATTGTATGCCAAAAGAAGTAAGTGTGAATTCTGGTTGAAAGAAGTTTCTTTTCTTGGCCATGTTGTGTCTAATGGTGGAATATCAGTTGATCCTAGTAAGGTGGAAGATGTACTGAATTGGAAACCCCCAATCAATGTCAGTGAGATTCGCAGTTTCCTTGGTTTAGCTGGATATTATAGAAGGTTCATTGAAGGATTCTCTAAGCTAGCTAAACCTATGACCGCGTTGCTTGAGAAGGATGCTAAGTTTGTTTGGTCAGAGAAGTGTCAGACGAACTTTGAAGAACTGAAAAAGAGATTGACTACAGCTCCTGTGTTGACCTTGCCAGACTTGAGTCAGAAGTTCTCTATCTATTGTGATGCTTCTCGTCTTGGTTTGGGATGTGTGCTGATGCAAGAAGGAAGAGTTGTTGCGTATGCTTCGCGGCAACTGAGGAAGCATGAGTTAAATTATCCGACTCATGACTTGGAGTTAGCAGCTGTGGTTCATGCATTGAAGATATGGAGACACTATCTTATCGGTCATAAGTGCGACATCTACACCGACCATAAGAGCTTGAAGTATATCTTTACTCAGTCAGATCTGAATTTGAGACAACGTCGTTGGTTGGAGCTGATCAAGGATTATGATCTTGATGTTCACTATCATCCTGGTAAAGCCAATGTGGTGGCCGATGCTCTTAGCCGAAAAAGTTATGCTAATGGGATTCGGACGATACCTATGCCTGAAGAGTTGTGTGCTGAACTTGGGCATCTCAACTTGAGCATTGTTGCTAATACTATGGAGATGGTAGTGGAGTCTACATTAGAAAAAGAGATTCGTGAAGGTCAGTTGCAAGATAAGAATCTGCAGTTGATAGTTGAGAACTTGAAAGAAGGAAAGTCACCCGGGTTCTGGTTAGATGATAATGGTACACTATGGTATGGAAAGAGGATTTGTGTTCCTGACATCAAGTCTATTCGACAGACAATTCTGCGAGAAGCTCATGAGTCAACCTATTCAATCCATCCTGGAAGTACTAAGATGTATTTGGATCTTAAAGAGAAGTATTGGTGGGTCGGATTGAAACGTGACGTGGCAGAATACGTGGCAATATGTGATACATGTCAGAGGGTTAAAGCAAACATCAGAGACCTGCCGGACTGTTGCAACCGATGAAGATACCTGAATGGAAGTGGGATGAAGTTGGTATGGATTTCATAGTTGGGTTACCGCGTACTCAGAAAGGTTATGACTCAATCTGGGTCATAGTTGATCGATTGACCAAGGTAGCTCACTTCTTGCCAGTTCGAACCACTTATACGGGAGCACAGTTAGCAGAGTTGTATATGGAAAGAATAGTATGCCAGCATGGAGTTCCAAAGAAGATCGTGTCGGATAGAGGAACCCAATTCACTTCGCATTTTTGGAGGAAAGTGCATGATTCCCTTGGGACAGGGTTGAATTTCAGCTCAGCCTATCACCCTCAGACAGATGGACAGACAGAAAGAACAAATCAAGTGCTAGAAGATATGTTGAGGGCTTGTGCTTTGCAGTATGGTACCAGCTGGGATAAGTGTTTGCCCTATGCTGAATTCTCTTATAATAACAGTTATCAAGAAAGTCTTAAGATGGCACCGTTTGAAGCTTTGTACGGACGGAAGTGTAGAACTCCGTTGTTCTGGAATCAAACGGGAGAAACCCAAGTGTTTGGACCAGACGTTCTGAGAGATGCAGAAGAACAAGTCCGGGTAATCAGGGATAATCTGAAGATAGCACAGTCTCGACAGAAAAGTTACGCTGATAATCGAAGAAGAGATTTGTCTTTTGAGATCGGTGATTACGTGTATCTGAAAGTATCACCTATGAGAAGTGTGAAACGGTTCAATATGAAAGGAAAGTTAGCACCCAGATATATTGGTCCGTTCAAGATTCTTGAGAGACGTGGAGAAGTTGCGTATCGGTTAGAGTTACCAGAAAGTTTGTCAGGAGTTCACGATGTGTTTCACGTATCTCAACTCAAGAAGTGTTTGCGAGTACCCGAGGAACAGTTACCTTTGGAAGAACTTGCAGTTAAGGAAGATTTGACCTATGAGGAATACCCAGTTAAGATTTTGGAGACAGCTAAAAGAATTACAAGGAGTAAGGTCATCAAGATGTGTAAAGTGCAGTGGAATCGGTATACGGAAGAAGAGGCCACTTGGGAAAGAGAGGAAGATCTAAGAAAAAACCTACCCTCAACTCTTTAAGTAAGTAAAATCTAGGAATCTCGGGGCGAGATTCTTTTAAGGGGGTAGATTTGTAACACCCTAAAATTTGAAATAGTAAATAGATTTGAATTTGATTTGAATTTGATTCAATTTAAAGTATTTTTGTGAAGCATAGAATTAAATATATATAACTAAAATTAAATTCCATGTCAGGGTTCACATGTTTGTGCATCTCATGCTCTTGCATTTTATTTGTGTGGCTTGGTTTGCAAAACCCTAAAGTTTATATTTCAAAATCAAATTTTGAAAATCATTTTTGCAAATTTCAGAAAAAAGGAAAAAGAAAGAAAAAGGAAACACTGTTCATTCATCGCTTTTGGCCCGAGAGCCCAGCACCTCGGCCTGCTTCCCTCTCCCCTCTCCGGGCCGGCCTGCCCGCGCTCGGCCCAGCAGCGCGCCGCGCTCCTCCCTCTCCCTCTCACTGCCTCGGCAGGCCCACCTGTCGGCGCCGCCTCCTCCCTCCTCTTCCCTCTCTGTTTCACTGGCGCCGTGACCCCACGGGTCAGACCCCTTCTCCTCCCTTGCACCGAGTCCGGAGCGGACTCTGCCGCTCTGCCGCGCCGCGTTCGCCTCGCGTTCGCCCTCGCCGTAACCGCTTAGGACTCTCCCTCCGCCTCCCTTAAATAGCCGGCACCCCCGCGCTGTTTGCCGATCGCAATCGTCTCTGTTCGCCCGCAATCGCAGCCGCAGCAGCGCCGCCGCCGTCGCGTCGTGTTCCGCCGCCGATCCGCCGACGTTCCGAACCCGACCGCGGTAAGTTCCCCCGTTCGCGCGCATCACCTTCGCGAGCTCACGGAACACGCCATCGCCCCCTTTTCCCCCTTGTTTTAGCTCTGCTACAACGGATCACCGGGCACCGGATCTCTGCCGTCGTAGTTCGTCGTCGGCAGCTCTCCTCCGTCTCAATCAAGCCCTGCAGATGCTCGCAACAGCTTCGCCATGCCACTCTCTCGCTCCCCGAGCAATCTCTCGGTCGGATTAGACCATCTATGCTCTCTTTCTACCGTGGCGCCGCCGCACACCGAGCAACCGCCGCCGCGGTTCACCGTCGGCAGGCTTCCTGCCCTTTGCCGAGCCACGGCTTTGCCCTAGTGGTGTTCGCAGTGCTCCCCGCTCGCCCCCCGCATCTTTTCCCGGTCAATTTAGGCCTCCCGAGCCTTAACCACCGTGCACAGATCGACCGCCGCCACCGTGCTTCGCCGTCGGTGCTCTCTGCTCGTCCCCGTGCTTCGCCGTTGACCTAGACGGACTCGCGGCGTTAACCTCGATCTCTCGGTGCATTCGGATTTGGAAACGGGGCACCGCAGAGTCCTGTCCCCCTCGCGCCGCCGTGCTCTGGCCGCCGGCCATGGCGTCCGCCGTGCCGCGCTGCTCTGTCGCGGTGGAGAACCGCCGTGACCCTCCCCCTTCTAATCTCCTCCCTCGATCTCTAATCCAACGCTTCATGTGAGCCGATACCCCTTCGCTCTGGCAATCTTTCTAAAGAGCCCCTGCTCTTTCCCCCTCTAAACCCGCAGTCCAAAACGCCTTTGCCCAGTACGTTTTTCCAGTGGGAAAGCGTATTTCCTTTTCTGAGTTAATTTAATCCGAAAATAAAATCAAACCCTAATTCCCTTTTTACCTCTAATATTCAAAAGCTTATATTTTCTTCGTTTTAAATCCAAATCGATCCGTTCGAGTTGCGTTAGATCCGTATTTTCATGCTCTATCCAGTAGTATAAGTTTCACCTATGTTAAGTACTTTTGAAAACCAATGAAAATTTACTTTGCTTTTGCTAAACCTATCTCTCTTCAAAATCCCGTTTTATCTCCAACTTCTTCGTTTTAGATCCGATTAGCGTGATTCTCGTATCTGAGTGATCGTAGTAAAGTATAGATCTGTTTTCTAACCTTTTCAAAGTCTTTCTATTGTTTTTGGTGTAATGTTCTGATCATGTCTTGTTTGCTTCGTGTATGATTGTTCGGATGATTGCGTGGTGATGTTGATCGAGTACAGCCGGTGAGATCTTCGTTGACCAAGAGTTCTTTGCAGAGATCAGGATCACCAAGAGCTTTGGGATCAAGGCAAGTTTAACATGGGATCATCCTTGTTACCTATTCACCATAATTCAATCTAGTCATATTGCATGTGTCTAACTTGATTCCTATTAGATCTATACCATAGCTTTGTTATCCTTTACCTTGTCACCATGGGTTTATATGCATATGGGTAGCTTTGCTATGCTTTACAATAATGGATCTTGAGATGAATCTTGGCTAATGATATATGCAACAATGAGGTAAAATTGGCTTTTGTAGCAACATGGAATAGGACCCCATTGTAGGGCAAAAGCTGGGATTTATAATACAACCCAAGTGCTACAATGGCTCTGGCTTTAGTCAAGTATAAAGATTCGTACTAGCATGTTGGCAGTTCGTGAAA